>CAVMBJ020000015.1:12887-98820 GCA_963675895.2 Styela plicata
CCCATTTCTTTACAGCATTGCCAAGGGAAACACTACCCCCGTCAACTTGTTTCGCACTGCATCATCGATTAGATTAAAATGGTATTGAGCCATATCTTGAAGCTTCTACAAGCGATTGCTCTGAGAAGTGCCCGACTGATGGTATTTCATTTTGTCGTTATTTCATCTCTCCTAAATTAGCTCCCGTTATTAGGCCTGTTATTTTATTTGTGGGCGTTCGATGTTGATGCGCAATGATGTTCGCACGTGCGTTTCTACAAACGATTGCTCTGAGAGGTGGCCGACTGGTGGTCTTTTATTTTTCCAATTAGTCCTTTCAGTCTAATATTTTGATCTCCGCGCGTTCGATGAATGGTCGCGTGCGCCTGCGTCACGACGTTTGCACTCCGTCTCATTTACCCACAAACCTTCTTTGCCTCGGTTGTTATCCTCGCACTTTCTTTTTTTGAAAAAATCCAAGTGGCACATATGAATTGCATTGTGCATTGCATCGCCCAAATTTTCGTTCTCACTTTTGACCACTCTTATCGAAGGCATCGGAATACATTCCGCAACGGCCAGTTTGCATCAACAAGTGCTGGAGCGCGCGCGATCGCACGCGCTCGCCAATCGGTACGCGGGCCTTTTCTCAACCTTGGACGAACTCGTGCAAGCATTGACAACGCAGGAAAGTCCGCAGGGGATTGGGGGGGAGGGGGCATGGCCACCAACTGACATTGGAATAATAGGTAATGTCGACGCGGAAACAATACACAGGCATTTTTATTCGTTTCCGCGCTTTCTTCCTATTTCCTTTTAAATATTCGGTCTGTCGAATTTACAGTGGTCGATCGCACCTGCATCGGCCCGCCGGCGTTGCTGCTGCTGTTAAAGTTTATGCGCTTTGTCTCCGGTTTTGGCGCAAAAAACAATTAGATTCTTGGGATTTTTTCAGCCTTGTGGACGACTCGGTGTGCGTACTCTCTGAAAAAATGAATATGGGCATATATTAAGGTAGTCGGACGACTGTTTTGGGCGTGAAAGTCAATTTTGACTTGAAAACGCGCCCGACAAACGCTCTATTCAGCGCCTGCCGCCCCTGTAGCACATTTTGAATACGAAAGCGAAACACGGGCCGATGCATATGCATGTGCAAGACATTGTTCGGTTCTTTCCGCGCTCGCAATAACAATCGTGTTTTTCAAAACGGCGTTCAAAGTGCGAACACAAGCACACTTTCGTTCAAAAACGACCCGGAAACATCGAGCGAAAAATATATCGTTTCGAGCGCGTCCGCGCTCTATTCCGCGAAGTGTTAAAACAGGGCATGGGCGGCGGCGGCGAGCTACAACTTCGTTCGACGGAACACCACTTCGGTCTACGATCTAATCTACGTACAACATGCCTGCTGTAGCAAAGACTAGCTCTCACCCTTCCTTCAGGGATATGATTTTGGCGGCCATGCGGGAGAGCGGCACGAGGCTCACGTCTCGCCGGGCCATACGAAAGCACATAGCAAGCGTTCACGTCGTGTCCGACTCGGTAATGAAGGGATGTCTCAGAAGAGCTTTGGAACGCTTGGAAAAGGACGGCCTAATCGAAAAGGGATCAGCGCCCAAGACTGGGTCGTACAGATTGCTTAAAAAGGCTCCGGCGAAGAAGAAGCCAACGACTACTGCCGCGCAAAAAAAGAAAGTGGCCGCCAAAAAGCCGAAGTCGGCACCTGCGAAAAAGACCGTGGCAAAGAAACCAAAGGCCAAGAAGGTCGTCGCGAAGAAGGCATCGGTAAAAAAGACCACGACGGCTAAAAAAACCGGCCGCCAAAAAGTCAGTGAAGAAAACACCAAAGAAGGCGGCACCCAAGAAGAAGACGGTAAAAAAGCCGACGGCCGCCAAGAAGAAGTAAGCAATTAGCTCGCGGCGTGGGCTTAAAAACAACGACTAAACAAACGGCTCTTCTCAGAGCCACCCGATATTTTGCAACGAGATAAGCGAGACATGCGCTCGATTTGAGCGGGTATAAGTGCTTCATTTACTCCGAGGCGCGTAAGGCGTACTCTGGCCAGCCAATGAGATCGATCGATTTGAAACTACTATATCTATCTAACTACTATTATGCCCTGTCAAGAGAGAGAGAATGGGCGCGCGTCAGTCGGGCCAAGCGAACGAAAACAGGAGTTGGTTCTTAGAGGTCTGAATTATGTGGTGACTGGCGATCGGCGCACAGGCCAAACAAACTGCAAGTTATTGAATAACGATTGGTGGCTCTGAAAAGAGCCGTTTTGTGTCTGATATTTTGACAGTCTATCCTCCGAAACCGTAGAGAGTACGTCCTTGTCTTTTCAGAGCGTACACAACGTCGAGAGCGGTTACGGTCTTTCTCTTTGCATGTTCGGTGTAGGTTACGGCGTCGCGAATAACATTCTCCAAGAACACTTTGAGAACGCCCCTCGTCTCTTCGTAGATGAGTCCAGAGAGAGATACGCTTGACACCACCTCGGCGAGCCAAACGCCTGATGGCCGGCTTTGTGATACCTTGGATATTGTCACGCAAAACCTTGCGATGCCTTTTCGCTCCGCCTTTTCCCAAGCCCTTGCCTCCTTTGCCGCGTCCAGACATGACGTGTTTTCGATGCTCGTGTGTGTGTTCGACCGACGAATGATGTCTTTAGGGCGTGTAGATAACCGTAATTCAACGAAAGGCGGACGTCAACGAACACGATAGAAACAATCGAGCGCGCGAAACATTGGCCAATTAGAAGTCGACTGACATACGCTACATATAATTGCGTGAGCCGCCAACAAGCTATCATTCGTCAGGGTAAGATATACCGCATCGAAGTCGATAATGGCACGCACAAAGCAGACGGCGAGAAAGAGCACCGGTGGCAAAGCCCCAAGAAAGCAGCTTGCTACCAAGGCAGCGAGAAAGAGCGCGCCCGCCACCGGCGGAGTGAAGAAACCTCACCGTTACAGGCCCTGGCACCGTCGCCCTGAGAGAAATCCGTCGTTACCAGAAGTCGACCGAATTGCTCATCCGCAAACTTCCTTTCCAAAGATTGGTTCGTGAAATCGCCCAAGACTTCAAGACCGACTTGCGTTTTCAGAGCAGCTCCGTGATGGCGTTGCAAGAGGCAAGCGAAGCTTACTTGGTTGGCCTCTTCGAAGACACCAACCTTTGTGCGATCCACGCCAAACGTGTCACCATCATGCCGAAAGACATTCAGTTGGCGCGTCGTATCAGAGGCGAACGAGCTTAAACAGGACCTGCCACAACAAACGGCTCTTTTCAGAGCCACCCACATGCTTCTAATAATTAGAGTTTCAAATGCGAAAAAGATATAGCCTAGTGTTGCCCTGCTTTGTTCACGGAGAAAGAGTCTTCTGCCTCGAAACGAAGACGGTGCGGCACCACGGCGGTAGCCTTTATGCGTGCCGAACTGAATGGAAATCCCATTGTGCCAAGCCCAGAGGCACAGAGTCCAAAAATATTATTAGGCCGGTAGGCAACACGCCGAACCGCCCGGGAAGCGTCGCGCAAAATACGGCCATTCCGGCCGCGTCTTCCCCGAGCGAGGCGGGTAGGCCTAGAGTCAAGAAATGAAAGACAAATCACGTCAACTCTCTGCACAAAATTTCATGGGTGGTCCTGATAAGGACCGTTGTTTGGCGATGTCGTCTAAGACTTACTTTGAGCTGGTATATTTGGTGACAGCCTTCGTACCTTCCGAAACTGCGTGCTTTGCGAGCTCGCCGGGCAAAAGCAAACGGACGGCGGTCTGGATTTCGCGACTGCTGATCGTAGAACGCTTGTTGTAGTGGGCCAAGCGTGAGGACTCGCTGGCAATTCTTTCGAACACGTCGTTGACGAATGAATTCATGATGCTCATCGCCTTGCTGGAGATTCCAGTATCGGGGTGAACCTGCTTCAACACTTTGTAGATGTATATGCTGAAGCTTTCCTTTCTCTTCGCTCTGCGCTTCTTCTTGCCGTCTTTCGGCGTTTGCTTCTTATTGACCATTTTCTTGCTACCTTTGGTTGCTGCCATCGTGAAAGCTCGTCGTCGCTCGAGGTGAGAAATGAGAGAATGCCGTCGGCAAGTCTCGCGCAGTTATTTATAGGCGCGCGTATGCAAATGAGGCGAGAAATTGAGACTGCGAGAGAACCGGGCGTCGAAGAAAAAATGGCTCTTTGTTTATTTATTGTTCAGCGCTGAGCTCGCTTCGAGGTATATATATCGGTAGAAGCGCGCTCGAACGGCATTCATTCACTACGTTGCAACGCAGAGGAACGAAGACATGTCTGGAAGAGGAAAAGGTGGAAAATCGAAGGCGAAGTCTAAGACCCGGTCGTCCCGCGCCGGTCTGCAGTTTCCAGTCGGCAGAGTACACCGACTGCTCCGCAAAGGCAACTACGCTCAACGCGTCGGAGCCGGGGCGCCCGTATACCTTGCTGCTGTTCTCGAATATTTGAGCGCTGAGGTACTCGAGTTGGCAGGCAACGCTGCCCGCGACAACAAGAAAGAAGAGCAGAATTATTCCACGTCATCTGCAGCTGGCAATCAGAAACGACGAAGAACTGAACAAGCTTCTCGGAGGAGTAACCATCGCACAGGGCGGTGTTTTGCCCAACATCCAGGCCGTTCTTCTGCCAAAGAAAACGTCAAAAAAAGCTCATAAGTCGGACTTCTGCTTCAATCACACAAAGGCACTTTTCAGTGCCACCCAATAACCATGCTACCAACGAGTTTCGTCAATCGCGAAGTACGCCGATGTCAACCGCACTGTGAGCGCGAGCTTGCCTCGTACTCGATGGTCTATCCCATCAATATTCTTTTTCACTTGGAGGCCCACGATGCTTTCAAATATCGAACGAAGCCAGCCTAGGTTGATCGGAAAATTCACGACATGCGATCGCGTTTCAAGCGAATAATCAAACTGGCCAAGCCATGCTTCACTATTCAAGGCGATTTACGTTTTCTATCTATAGGCTCCCCATTTCTTTACAGCATTGCCAAGGGAAACACTACCCCCGTCAACTTGTTTCGCACTGCATCATCGATTAGATTAAAATGGTATTGAGCCATATCTTGAAGCTTCTACAAGCGATTGCTCTGAGAAGTGCCCGACTGATGGTATTTCATTTTGTCGTTATTTTCATCTCTCCTAAATTAGCTCCCGTTATTAGGCCTGTTATTTTATTTGTGGGCGTTCGATGTTGATGCGCAATGATGTTCGCACGTGCGTTTCTACAAACGATTGCTCTGAGAGGTGGCCGACTGGTGGTCTTTTATTTTTCCAATTAGTCCTTTCAGTCTAATATTTTGATCTCCGCGCGTTCGATGAATGGTCGCGTGCGCCTGCGTCACGACGTTTGCACTCCGTCTCATTTACCCACAAACCTTCTTTGCCTCGGTTGTTATCCTCGCACTTTCTTTTTTTGAAAAAAATCCAAGTGGCACATATGAATTGCATTGTGCATTGCATCGCCCAAATTTTCGTTCTCACTTTTGACCACTCTTATCGAAGGCATCGGAATACATTCCGCAACGGCCAGTTTGCATCAACAAGTGCTGGAGCGCGCGCGATCGCACGCGCTCGCCAATCGGTACGCGGGCCTTTTCTCAACCTTGGACGAACTCGTGCAAGCATTGACAACGCAGGAAAGTCCGCAGGGGATTGGGGGGGGGGGGAGGGGGCATGGCCACCAACTGACATTGGAATAATAGGTAATGTCGACGCGGAAACAATACACAGGCATTTTTATTCGTTTCCGCGCTTTCTTCCTATTTCCTTTTAAATATTCGGTCTGTCGAATTTACAGTGGTCGATCGCACCTGCATCGGCCCGCCGGCGTTGCTGCTGCTGTTAAAGTTTATGCGCTTTGTCTCCGGTTTTTGGCAAAAAAACAATTAGATTCTTGGGATTTTTTCAGCCTTGTGGACGACTCGGTGTGCGTACTCTCTGAAAAAAAAAATGAATATGGGCATATATTAAGGTAGTCGGACGACGACTGTTTTGGGCGTGAAAGTCAATTTTGACTTGAAAACGCGCCCGACAAACGCTCTATTCAGCGCCTGCCGCCCCTGTAGCACATTTTGAATACGAAAGCGAAACACGGGCCGATGCATATGCATGTGCAAGACATTGTTCGGTTCTTTCCGCGCTCGCAATAACAATCGTGTTTTTCAAAACGGCGTTCAAAGTGCGAACACAAGCACACTTTCGTTCAAAAACGACCCGGAAACATCGAGCGAAAAATATATCGTTTCGAGCGCGTCCGCGCTCTATTCCGCGAAGTGTTAAAACAGGGCATGGGCGGCGGCGGCGAGCTACAACTTCGTTCGACGGAACACCACTTCGGTCTACGATCTAATCTACGTACAACATGCCTGCTGTAGCAAAGACTAGCTCTCACCCTTCCTTCAGGGATATGATTTTGGCGGCCATGCGGGAGAGCGGCACGAGGCTCACGTCTCGCCGCCGGGCCATACGAAAGCACATAGCAAGCGTTCACGTCGTGTCCGACTCGGTAATGAAGGGATGTCTCAGAAGAGCTTTGGAACGCTTGGAAAAGGACGGCCTAATCGAAAAGGGATCAGCGCCCAAGACTGGGTCGTACAGATTGCTTAAAAAGGCTCCGGCGAAGAAGAAGCCAACGACTACTGCCGCGCAAAAAAAGAAAGTGGCCGCCAAAAAGCCGAAGTCGGCACCTGCGAAAAAGACCGTGGCAAAGAAACCAAAGGCCAAGAAGGTCGTCGCGAAGAAGGCATCGGTAAAAAAGACCACGACGGCTAAAAAAAAAAACCGGCCGCCAAAAAGTCAGTGAAGAAAACACCAAAGAAGGCGGCACCCAAGAAGAAGACGGTAAAAAAGCCGACGGCCGCCAAGAAGAAGTAAGCAATTAGCTCGCGGCGTGGGCTTAAAAACAACGACTAAACAAACGGCTCTTCTCAGAGCCACCCGATATTTTGCAACGAGATAAGCGAGACATGCGCTCGATTTGAGCGGGTATAAGTGCTTCATTTACTCCGAGGCGCGTAAGGCGTACTCTGGCCAGCCAATGAGATCGATCGATTTGAAAACTACTATATCTATCTAACTACTATTATGCCCTGTCAAGAGAGAGAGAATGGGCGCGCGTCAGTCGGGCCAAGCGAACGAAAACAGGAGTTGGTTCTTAGAGGTCTGAATTATGTGGTGACTGGCGATCGGCGCACAGGCCAAACAAACTGCAAGTTATTGAATAACGATTGGTGGCTCTGAAAAGAGCCGTTTTGTGTCTGATATTTTGACAGTCTATCCTCCGAAACCGTAGAGAGTACGTCCTTGTCTTTTCAGAGCGTACACAACGTCGAGAGCGGTTACGGTCTTTCTCTTTGCATGTTCGGTGTAGGTTACGGCGTCGCGAATAACATTCTCCAAGAACACTTTGAGAACGCCCCTCGTCTCTTCGTAGATGAGTCCAGAGATACGCTTGACACCACCTCGGCGAGCCAAACGCCTGATGGCCGGCTTTGTGATACCTTGGATATTGTCACGCAAAACCTTGCGATGCCTTTTCGCTCCGCCTTTTCCCAAGCCCTTGCCTCCTTTGCCGCGTCCAGACATGACGTGTTTTCGATGCTCGTGTGTGTTCGACCGACGAATGATGTCTTTAGGGCGTGTAGATAACCGTAATTCAACGAAAGGCGGACGTCAACGAACACGATAGAAACAATCGAGCGCGCGAAACATTGGCCAATTAGAAGTCGACTGACATACGCTACATATAATTGCGTGAGCCGCCAACAAGCTATCATTCGTCAGGGTAAGATATACCGCATCGAAGTCGATAATGGCACGCACAAAGCAGACGGCGAGAAAGAGCACCGGTGGCAAAGCCCCAAGAAAGCAGCTTGCTACCAAGGCAGCGAGAAAGAGCGCGCCCGCCACCGGCGGAGTGAAGAAACCTCACCGTTACAGGCCTGGCACCGTCGCCCTGAGAGAAATCCGTCGTTACCAGAAGTCGACCGAATTGCTCATCCGCAAACTTCCTTTCCAAAGATTGGTTCGTGAAATCGCCCAAGACTTCAAGACCGACTTGCGTTTTCAGAGCAGCTCCGTGATGGCGTTGCAAGAGGCAAGCGAAGCTTACTTGGTTGGCCTCTTCGAAGACACCAACCTTTGTGCGATCCACGCCAAACGTGTCACCATCATGCCGAAAGACATTCAGTTGGCGCGTCGTATCAGAGGCGAACGAGCTTAAACAGGACCTGCCACAACAAACGGCTCTTTTCAGAGCCACCCACATGCTTCTAATAATTAGAGTTTCAAATGCGAAAAAGATATAGCCTAGTGTTGCCCTGCTTTGTTCACGGAGAAAAAGAGTCTTCTGCCTCGAAACGAAGACGGTGCGGCACCACGGCGGTAGCCTTTATGCGTGCCGAACTGAATGGAAATCCCATTGTGCCAAGCCCAGAGGCACAGAGTCCAAAAATATTATTAGGCCGGTAGGCAACACGCCGAACCGCCCGGGAAGCGTCGCGCAAAATACGGCCATTCCGGCCGCGTCTTCCCCGAGCGAGGCGGGTAGGCCTAGAGTCAAGAAATGAAAGACAAATCACGTCAACTCTCTGCACAAAATTTCATGGGTGGTCCTGATAAGGACCGTTGTTTGGCGATGTCGTCTAAGACTTACTTTGAGCTGGTATATTTGGTGACAGCCTTCGTACCTTCCGAAACTGCGTGCTTTGCGAGCTCGCCGGGCAAAAGCAAACGGACGGCGGTCTGGATTTCGCGACTGCTGATCGTAGAACGCTTGTTGTAGTGGGCCAAGCGTGAGGACTCGCTGGCAATTCTTTCGAACACGTCGTTGACGAATGAATTCATGATGCTCATCGCCTTGCTGGAGATTCCAGTATCGGGGTGAACCTGCTTCAACACTTTGTAGATGTATATGCTGAAGCTTTCCTTTCTCTTCGCTCTGCGCTTCTTCTTGCCGTCTTTCGGCGTTTGCTTCTTATTGACCATTTTCTTGCTACCTTTGGTTGCTGCCATCGTGAAAGCTCGTCGTCGCTCGAGGTGAGAAATGAGAGAATGCCGTCGGCAAGTCTCGCGCAGTTATTTATAGGCGCGCGTATGCAAATGAGGCGAGAAATTGAGACTGCGAGAGAACCGGGCGTCGAAGAAAAAATGGCTCTTTGTTTATTTATTGTTCAGCGCTGAGCTCGCTTCGAGGTATATATATCGGTAGAAGCGCGCTCGAACGGCATTCATTCACTACGTTGCAACGCAGAGGAACGAAGACATGTCTGGAAGAGGAAAAGGTGGAAAATCGAAGGCGAAGTCTAAGACCCGGTCGTCCCGCGCCGGTCTGCAGTTTCCAGTCGGCAGAGTACACCGACTGCTCCGCAAAGGCAACTACGCTCAACGCGTCGGAGCCGGGGCGCCCGTATACCTTGCTGCTGTTCTCGAATATTTGAGCGCTGCTGAGGTACTCGAGTTGGCAGGCAACGCTGCCCGCGACAACAAGAAGAGCAGAATTATTCCACGTCATCTGCAGCTGGCAATCAGAAACGACGAAGAACTGAACAAGCTTCTCGGAGGAGTAACCATCGCACAGGGCGGTGTTTTGCCCAACATCCAGGCCGTTCTTCTGCCAAAGAAAACGTCAAAAAGCTCATAAGTCGGACTTCTGCTTCAATCACACAAAGGCACTTTTCAGTGCCACCCAATAACCATGCTACCAACGAGTTTCGTCAATCGCGAAGTACGCCGATGTCAACCGCACTGTGAGCGCGAGCTTGCCTCGTACTCGATGGTCTATCCCATCAATATTCTTTTTCACTTGGAGGCCCACGATGCTTTCAAATATCGAACGAAGCCAGCCTAGGTTGATCGGAAAATTCACGACATGCGATCGCGTTTCAAGCGAATAATCAAACTGGCCAAGCCATGCTTCACTATTCAAGGCGATTTACGTTTTTCTATCTATAGGCTCCCCATTTCTTTACAGCATTGCCAAGGGAAACACTACCCCCGTCAACTTGTTTCGCACTGCATCATCGATTAGATTAAAATGGTATTGAGCCATATCTTGAAGCTTCTACAAGCGATTGCTCTGAGAAGTGCCCGACTGATGGTATTTCATTTTGTCGTTATTTCATCTCTCCTAAATTAGCTCCCGTTATTAGGCCTGTTATTTTATTTGTGGGCGTTCGATGTTGATGCGCAATGATGTTCGCACGTGCGTTTCTACAAACGATTGCTCTGAGAGGTGGCCGACTGGTGGTCTTTTATTTTTCCAATTAGTCCTTTCAGTCTAATATTTTGATCTCCGCGCGTTCGATGAATGGTCGCGTGCGCCTGCGTCACGACGTTTGCACTCCGTCTCATTTACCCACAAACCTTCTTTGCCTCGGTTGTTATCCTCGCACTTTCTTTTTTTGAAAAAATCCAAGTGGCACATATGAATTGCATTGTGCATTGCATCGCCCAAATTTTCGTTCTCACTTTTGACCACTCTTATCGAAGGCATCGGAATACATTCCGCAACGGCCAGTTTGCATCAACAAGTGCTGGAGCGCGCGCGATCGCACGCGCTCGCCAATCGGTACGCGGGCCTTTTCTCAACCTTGGACGAACTCGTGCAAGCATTGACAACGCAGGAAAGTCCGCAGGGGATGGGGGGGGGGGAGGGGGCATGGCCACCAACTGACATTGGAATAATAGGTAATGTCGACGCGGAAACAATACACAGGCATTTTTATTCGTTTCCGCGCTTTCTTCCTATTTCCTTTTAAATATTCGGTCTGTCGAATTTACAGTGGTCGATCGCACCTGCATCGGCCCGCCGGCGTTGCTGCTGCTGTTAAAGTTTATGCGCTTTGTCTCCGGTTTTGGCGCAAAAAAAACAATTAGATTCTTGGGATTTTTTCAGCCTTGTGGACGACTCGGTGTGCGTACTCTCTGAAAAAATGAATATGGGTATATATATTAAGGTAGTCGGACGACTGTTTTGGGCGTGAAAGTCAATTTTGACTTGAAAACGCGCCCGACAAACGCTCTATTCAGCGCCTGCCGCCCCTGTAGCACATTTTGAATACGAAAGCGAAACACGGGCGATGCATATGCATGTGCAAGACATTGTTCGGTTCTTTCCGCGCTCGCAATAACAATCGTGTTTTTCAAAACGGCGTTCAAAGTGCGAACACAAGCACACTTTCGTTCAAAAACGACCCGGAAACATCGAGCGAAAAAAAATATATCGTTTCGAGCGCGTCCGCGCTCTATTCCGCGAAGTGTTAAAACAGGGCATGGGCGGCGGCGGCGAGCTACAACTTCGTTCGACGGAACACCACTTCGGTCTACGATCTAATCTACGTACAACATGCCTGCTGTAGCAAAGACTAGCTCTCACCCTTCCTTCAGGGATATGATTTTGGCGGCCATGCGGGAGAGCGGCACGAGGCTCACGTCTCGCCGGGCCATACGAAAGCACATAGCAAGCGTTCACGTCGTGTCCGACTCGGTAATGAAGGGATGTCTCAGAAGAGCTTTGGAACGCTTGGAAAAGGACGGCCTAATCGAAAAGGGATCAGCGCCCAAGACTGGGTCGTACAGATTGCTTAAAAAGGCTCCGGCGAAGAAGAAGCCAACGACTACTGCCGCGCAAAAAAAGAAAGTGGCCGCCAAAAAGCCGAAGTCGGCACCTGCGAAAAAGACCGTGGCAAAGAAACCAAAGGCCAAGAAGGTCGTCGCGAAGAAGGCATCGGTAAAAAAGACCACGACGGCTAAAAAACCGGCCGCCAAAAAGTCAGTGAAGAAAACACCAAAGAAGGCGGCACCCAAGAAGAAGACGGTAAAAAAGCCGACGGCCGCCAAGAAGAAGTAAGCAATTAGCTCGCGGCGTGGGCTTAAAAACAACGACTAAACAAACGGCTCTTCTCAGAGCCACCCGATATTTTGCAACGAGATAAGCGAGACATGCGCTCGATTTGAGCGGGTATAAGTGCTTCATTTACTCCGAAGCGCGTGAGGCGTACTCTGGCCAGCCAATGAGATCGATCGATTTGAAACTACTATATCTATCTATCTATCTATCTATCTAACTACTATTATGCCCTGTCAAGAGAGAGAGAATGGGCGCGCGTCAGTCGGGCCAAGCGAACGAAAACAGGAGTTGGTTCTTAGGTCTGAATTATGTGGTGACTGGCGATCGGCGCACAGGCCAAACAAACTGCAAGTTATTGAATAACGATTGGTGGCTCTGAAAAGAGCCGTTTTGTGTCTGATATTTTGACAGTCTATCCTCCGAAACCGTAGAGAGTACGTCCTTGTCTTTTCAGAGCGTACACAACGTCGAGAGCGGTTACGGTCTTTCTCTTTGCATGTTCGGTGTAGGTTACGGCGTCGCGAATAACATTCTCCAAGAACACTTTTGAGAACGCCCCTCGTCTCTTCGTAGATGAGTCCAGAGATACGCTTGACACCACCTCGGCGAGCCAAACGCCTGATGGCCGGCTTTGTGATACCTTGGATATTGTCACGCAAAACCTTGCGATGCCTTTTCGCTCCGCCTTTTCCCAAGCCCTTGCCTCCTTTGCCGCGTCCAGACATGACGTGTTTTCGATGCTCGTGTGTGTTCGACCGACGAATGATGTCTTTAGGGCGTGTAGATAACCGTAATTCAACGAAAGGCGGACGTCAACGAACACGATAGAAACAATCGAGCGCGCGAAACATTGGCCAATTAGAAGTCGACTGACATACGCTACATATAATTGCGTGAGCCGCCAACAAGCTATCATTCGTCAGGGTAAGATATACCGCATCGAAGTCGATAATGGCACGCACAAAAGCAGACGGCGAGAAAGAGCACCGGTGGCAAAGCCCCAAGAAAGCAGCTTGCTACCAAGGCAGCGAGAAAGAGCGCGCCCGCCACCGGCGGAGTGAAGAAACCTCACCGTTACAGGCCTGGCACCGTCGCCCTGAGAGAAATCCGTCGTTACCAGAAGTCGACCGAATTGCTCATCCGCAAACTTCCTTTCCAAAGATTGGTTCGTGAAATCGCCCAAGACTTCAAGACCGACTTGCGTTTTCAGAGCAGCTCCGTGATGGCGTTGCAAGAGGCAAGCGAAGCTTACTTGGTTGGCCTCTTCGAAGACACCAACCTTTGTGCGATCCACGCCAAACGTGTCACCATCATGCCGAAAGACATTCAGTTGGCGCGTCGTATCAGAGGCGAACGAGCTTAAACAGGACCTGCCACAACAAACGGCTCTTTTCAGAGCCACCCACATGCTTCTAATAATTAGAGTTTCAAATGCGAAAAAGATATAGCCTAGTAGTGCCCTGCTTAGTTGCCCTGCTTTGTTCACGGAAGAAAGAGTCTTCTGCCTCGAAACGAAGACGGTGCGGCACCACGGCGGTAGCCTTTATGCGTGCCGAACTGAATGGAAATCCCATTGTGCCAAGCCCAGAGGCACAGAGTCCAAAAATATTATTAGGCCGGTAGGCAACACGCCGAACCGCCCGGGAAGCGTCGCGCAAAATACGGCCATTCCGGCCGCGTCTTCCCCGAGCGAGGCGGGTAGGCCTAGAGTCAAGAAATGAAAGACAAATCACGTCAACTCTCTGCACAAAATTTCATGGGTGGTCCTGATAAGGACCGTTGTTTGGCGATGTCGTCTAAGACTTACTTTGAGCTGGTATATTTGGTGACAGCCTTCGTACCTTCCGAAACTGCGTGCTTTGCGAGCTCGCCGGGCAAAAGCAAACGGACGGCGGTCTGGATTTCGCGACTGCTGATCGTAGAACGCTTGTTGTAGTGGGCCAAGCGTGAGGACTCGCTGGCAATTCTTTCGAACACGTCGTTGACGAATGAATTCATGATGCTCATCGCCTTGCTGGAGATTCCAGTATCGGGGTGAACCTGCTTCAACACTTTGTAGATGTATATGCTGAAGCTTTCCTTTCTCTTCGCTCTGCGCTTCTTCTTGCCGTCTCTTTCGGCGTTTGCTTCTTATTGACCATTTTCTTGCTACCTTTGGTTGCTGCCATCGTGAAAGCTCGTCGTCGCTCGAGGTGAGAAATGAGAGAATGCCGTCGGCAAGTCTCGCGCAGTTATTTATAGGCGCGCGTATGCAAATGAGGCGAGAAATTGAGACTGCGAGAGAACCGGGCGTCGAAGAAAAAATGGCTCTTTGTTTATTTATTGTTCAGCGCTGAGCTCGCTTCGAGGTATATATATCGGTAGAAGCGCGCTCGAACGGCATTCATTCACTACGTTGCAACGCAGAGGAACGAAGACATGTCTGGAAGAGGAAAAGGTGGAAAATCGAAGGCGAAGTCTAAGACACGGTCGTCCCGCGCCGGTCTGCAGTTTCCAGTCGGCAGAGTACACCGACTGCTCCGCAAAGGCAACTACGCTCAACGCGTCGGAGCCGGGGCGCCCGTATACCTTGCTGCTGTTCTCGAATATTTGAGCGCTGAGGTACTCGAGTTGGCAGGCAACGCTGCCCGCGACAACAAGAAGAGCAGAATTATTCCACGTCATCTGCAGCTGGCAATCAGAAACGACGAAGAACTGAACAAGCTTCTCGGAGGAGTAACCATCGCACAGGGCGGTGTTTTGCCCAACATCCAGGCCGTTCTTCTGCCAAAGAAAACGTCAAAAAGCTCATAAGTCGGACTTCTGCTTCAATCACACAAAGGCACTTTTCAGTGCCACCCAATAACCATGCTACCAACGAGTTTCGTCAATCGCGAAGTACGCCGATGTCAACCGCACTGTGAGCGCGAGCTTGCCTCGTACTCGATGGTCTATCCCATCAATATTCTTTTTCACTTGGAGGCCCACGATGCTTTCAAATATCGAACGAAGCCAGCCTAGGTTGATCGGAAAATTCACGACATGCGATCGCGTTTCAAGCGAATAATCAAACTGGCCAAGCCATGCTTCACTATTCAAGGCGATTTACGTTTTCTATCTATAGGCTCCCCATTTCTTTACAGCATTGCCAAGGGAAACACTACCCCCGTCAACTTGTTTCGCACTGCATCATCGATTAGATTAAAATGGTATTGAGCCATATCTTGAAGCTTCTACAAGCGATTGCTCTGAGAAGTGCCCGACTGATGGTATTTCATTTTGTCGTTATTTCATCTCTCCTAAATTAGCTCCCGTTATTAGGCCTGTTATTTTATTTTTGTGGGCGTTCGATGTTGATGCGCAATGATGTTCGCACGTGCGTTTCTACAAACGATTGCTCTGAGAGGTGGCCGACTGGTGGTCTTTTATTTTTCCAATTAGTCCTTTCAGTCTAATATTTTGATCTCCGCGCGTTCGATGAATGGTCGCGTGCGCCTGCGTCACGACGTTTGCACTCCGTCTCATTTACCCACAAACCTTCTTTGCCTCGGTTGTTATCCTCGCACTTTCTTTTTTTTGAAAAAATCCAAGTGGCACATATGAATTGCATTGTGCATTGCATCGCAAATTTTCGTTCTCACTTTTGACCACTCTTATCGAAGGCATCGGAATACATTCCGCAACGGCCAGTTTGCATCAACAAGTGCTGGAGCGCGCGCGATCGCACGCACGCGCTCGCCAATCGGTACGCGGGCCTTTTCTCAACCTTGGACGAACTCGTGCAAGCATTGACAACGCAGGAAAGTCCGCAGGGGATTGGGGGGGGAGGGGGCATGGCCACCAACTGACATTGGAATAATAGGTAATGTCGACGCGGAAACAATACACAGGCATTTTTATTCGTTTCCGCGCTTTCTTCCTATTTCCTTTTAAATATTCGGTCTGTCGAATTTACAGTGGTCGATCGCACCTGCATCGGCCCGCCGGCGTTGCTGCTGCTGTTAAAGTTTATGCGCTTTGTCTCCGGTTTTGGCGCAAAAAACAATTAGATTCTTGGGATTTTTTCAGCCTTGTGTGGACGACTCGGTGTGCGTACTCTCTGAAAAAATAAATATGGGCATATATTAAGGTAGTCGGACGACTGTTTTGGGCGTGAAAGTCAATTTTGACTTGAAAACGCGCCCGACAAACGCTCTATTCAGCGCCTGCCGCCCCTGTAGCACATTTTGAATACGAAAGCGAAACACGGGCCGATGCATATGCATGTGCAAGACATTGTTCGGTTTCTTTTCCGCGCTCGCAATAACAATCGTGTTTTTCAAAACGGCGTTCAAAGTGCGAACACAAGCACACTTTCGTTCAAAAACGACCCGGAAACATCGAGCGAAAAATATATCGTTTCGAGCGCGTCCGCGCTCTATTCCGCGAAGTGTTAAAACAGGGCATGGGCGGCGGCGGCGAGCTACAACTTCGTTCGACGGAACACCACTTCGGTCTACGATCTAATCTACGTACAACATGCCTGCTGTAGCAAAGACTAGCTCTCACCCTTCCTTCAGGGATATGATTTTGGCGGCCATGCGGGAGAGCGGCACGAGGCTCACGTCTCGCCGGGCCATACGAAAGCACATAGCAAGCGTTCACGTCGTGTCCGACTCGGTAATGAAGGGATGTCTCAGAAGAGCTTTGGAACGCTTGGAAAAGGACGGCCTAATCGAAAAGGGATCAGCGCCCAAGACTGGGTCGTACAGATTGCTTAAAAAGGCTCCGGCGAAGAAGAAGCCAACGACTACTGCCGCGCAAAAAAAGAAAGTGGCCGCCAAAAAGCCGAAGTCGGCACCTGCGAAAAAGACCGTGGCAAAGAAACCAAAGGCCAAGAAGGTCGTCGCGAAGAAGGCATCGGTAAAAAAGACCACGACGGCTAAAAAACCGGCCGCCAAAAAGTCAGTGAAGAAAACACCAAAGAAGGCGGCACCCAAGAAGAAGACGGTAAAAAAGCCGACGGCCGCCAAGAAGAAGTAAGCAATTAGCTCTCGCGGCGTGGGCTTAAAAACAACGACTAAACAAACGGCTCTTCTCAGAGCCACCCGATATTTTGCAACGAGATAAGCGAGACATGCGCGCTCGATTTGAGCGGGTATAAGTGCTTCATTTACTCCGAGGCGCGTAAGGCGTACTCTGGCCAGCCAATGAGATCGATCGATTTGAAACTACTAACTACTACTATCTATCTATCTAACTACTATTATGCCCTGTCAAGAGAGAGAGAATGGGCGCGCGTCAGTCGGGCCAAGCGAACGAAAACAGGAGTTGGTTCTTAGAGGTCTGAATTATGTGGTGACTGGCGATCGGCGCACAGGCCAAACAAACTGCAAGTTATTGAATAACGATTGGTGGCTCTGAAAAGAGCCGTTTTGTGTCTGATATTTTGACAGTCTATCCTCCGAAACCGTAGAGAGTACGTCCTTGTCTTTTCAGAGCGTACACAACGTCGAGAGCGGTTACGGTCTTTCTCTTTGCATGTTCGGTGTAGGTTACGGCGTCGCGAATAACATTCTCCAAGAACACTTTGAGAACGCCCCTCGTCTCTTCGTAGATGAGTCCAGAGATACGCTTTGACACCACCTCGGCGAGCCAAACGCCTGATGGCCGGCTTTGTGATACCTTGGATATTGTCACGCAAAACCTTGCGATGCCTTTTCGCTCCGCCTTTTCCCAAGCCCTTGCCTCCTTTTTGCCGCGTCCAGACATGACGTGTTTTCGATGCTCGTGTGTGTTCGACCGACGAATGATGTCTTTAGGGCGTGTAGATAACCGTAATTCAACGAAAGGCGGACGTCAACGAACACGATAGAAACAATCGAGCGCGCGAAACATTGGCCAATTAGAAGTCGACTGACATACGCTACATATAATTGCGTGAGCCGCCAACAAGCTATCATTCGTCAGGGTAAGATATACCGCATCGAAGTCGATAATGGCACGCACAAAGCAGACGGCGAGAAAGAGCACCGGTGGCAAAGCCCCAAGAAAGCAGCTTGCTACCAAGGCAGCGAGAAAGAGCGCGCCCGCCACCGGCGGAGTGAAGAAACCTCACCGTTACAGGCCTGGCACCGTCGCCCTGAGAGAAATCCGTCGTTACCAGAAGTCGACCGAATTGCTCATCCGCAAACTTCCTTTCCAAAGATTGGTTCGTGAAATCGCCCAAGACTTCAAGACCGACTTGCGTTTTCAGAGCAGCTCCGTGATGGCGTTGCAAGAGGCAAGCGAAGCTTACTTGGTTGGCCTCTTCGAAGACACCAACCTTTGTGCGATCCACGCCAAACGTGTCACCATCATGCCGAAAGACATTCAGTTGGCGCGTCGTATCAGAGGCGAACGAGCTTAAACAGGACCTGCCACAACAAACGGCTCTTTTCAGAGCCACCCACATGCTTCTAATAATTAGAGTTTCAAATGCGAAAAAGATATAGCCTAGTGTTGCCCTGTGTTGCCCTGCTTTGTTCACGGAGAAAAAGAGTCTTCTGCCTCGAAACGAAGACGGTGCGGCACCACGGCGGTAGCCTTTATGCGTGCCGAACTGAATGGAAATCCCATTGTGCCAAGCCCAGAGGCACAGAGCCAAAAAAAATATTATTAGGCCGGTAGGCAACACGCCGAACCGCCCGGGAAGCGTCGCGCAAAATACGGCCATTCCGGCCGCGTCTTCCCCGAGCGAGGCGGGTAGGCCTAGAGTCAAGAAATGAAAGACAAATCACGTCAACTCTCTGCACAAAATTTCATGGGTGGTCCTGATAAGGACCGTTGTTTGGCGATGTCGTCTAAGACTTACTTTGAGCTGGTATATTTGGTGACAGCCTTCGTACCTTCCGAAACTGCGTGCTTTGCGAGCTCGCCGGGCAAAAGCAAACGGACGGCGGTCTGGATTTCGCGACTGCTGATCGTAGAACGCTTGTTGTAGTGGGCCAAGCGTGAGGACTCGCTGGCAATTCTTTCGAACACGTCGTTGACGAATGAATTCATGATGCTCATCGCCTTGCTGGAGATTCCAGTATCGGGGTGAACCTGCTTCAACACTTTGTAGATGTATATGCTGAAGCTTTCCTTTCTCTTCGCTCTGCGCTTCTTCTTGCCGTCTTTCGGCGTTTGCTTCTTATTGACCATTTTCTTGCTACCTTTGGTTGCTGCCATCGTGAAAGCTCGTCGTCGCTCGAGGTGAGAAATGAGAGAATGCCGTCGGCAAGTCTCGCGCAGTTATTTATAGGCGCGCGTATGCAAATGAGGCGAGAAATTGAGACTGCGAGAGAACCGGGCGTCGAAAAAAAAAAATGGCTCTTTGTTTATTTATTGTTCAGCGCTGAGCTCGCTTCGAGGTATATATATCGGTAGAAGCGCGCTCGAACGGCATTCATTCACTACGTTGCAACGCAGAGGAACGAAGACATGTCTGGAAGAGGAAAAGGTGGAAAATCGAAGGCGAAGTCTAAGACCCGGTCGTCCCGCGCCGGTCTGCAGTTTCCAGTCGGCAGAGTACACCGACTGCTCCGCAAAGGCAACTACGCTCAACGCGTCGGAGCCGGGGCGCCCGTATACCTTGCTGCTGTTCTCGAATATTTGAGCGCTGAGGTACTCGAGTTGGCAGGCAACGCTGCCCGCGACAACAAGAAGAGCAGAATTATTCCACGTCATCTGCAGCTGGCAATCAGAAACGACGAAGAACTGAACAAGCTTCTCGGAGGAGTAACCATCGCACAGGGCGGTGTTTTGCCCAACATCCAGGCCGTTCTTCTGCCAAAGAAAACGTCAAAAAGCTCATAAGTCGGACTTCTGCTTCAATCACACAAAGGCACTTTTCAGTGCCACCCAATAACCATGCTACCAACGAGTTTCGTCAATCGCGAAGTACGCCGATGTCAACCGCACTGTGAGCGCGAGCTTGCCTCGTACTCGATGGTCTATCCCATCAATATTCTTTTTCACTTGGAGGCCCACGATGCTTTCAAATATCGAACGAAGCCAGCCTAGGTTGATCGGAAAATTCACGACATGCGATCGCGTTTCAAGCGAATAATCAAACTGGCCAAGCCATGCTTCACTATTCAAGGCGATTTACGTTTTCTATCTATAGGCTCCCCATTTCTTTACAGCATTGCCAAGGGAAACACTACCCCCGTCAACTTGTTTCGCACTGCATCATCGATTAGATTAAAATGGTATTGAGCCATATCTTGAAGCTTCTACAAGCGATTGCTCTGAGAAGTGCCCGACTGATGGTATTTCATTTTGTCGTTATTTCATCTCTCCTAAATTAGCTCCCGTTATTAGGCCTGTTTTTTTATTTGTGGGCGTTCGATGTTGATGCGCAATGATGTTCGCACGTGCGTTTCTACAAACGATTGCTCTGAGAGGTGGCCGACTGGTGGTCTTTTATTTTTCCAATTAGTCCTTTCAGTCTAATATTTTGATCTCCGCGCGTTCGATGAATGGTCGCGTGCGCCTGCGTCACGACGTTTGCACTCCGTCTCATTTACCCACAAACCTTCTTTGCCTCGGTTGTTATCCTCGCACTTTCTTTTTTTGAAAAAATCCAAGTGGCACATATGAATTGCATTGTGCATTGCATCGCCCAAATTTTCGTTCTCACTTTTGACCACTCTTATCGAAGGCATCGGAATACATTCCGCAACGGCCAGTTTGCATCAACAAGTGCTGGAGCGCGCGCGATCGCACGCGCTCGCCAATCGGTACGCGGGCCTTTTCTCAACCTTGGACGAACTCGTGCAAGCATTGACAACGCAGGAAAGTCCGCAGGGGGGGGGGGGGGGAGGGGGCATGGCCACCAACTGACATTGGAATAATAGGTAATGTCGACGCGGAAACAATACACAGGCATTTTTATTCGTTTCCGCGCTTTCTTCCTATTTCCTTTTAAATATTCGGTCTGTCGAATTTACAGTGGTCGATCGCACCTGCATCGGCCCGCCGGCGTTGCTGCTGCTGTTAAAGTTTATGCGCTTTGTCTCCGGTTTTGGCGCAAAAAACAATTAGATTCTTGGGATTTTTTCAGCCTTGTGGACGACTCGGTGTGCGTACTCTCTGAAAAAATAAATATGGGCATATATTAAGGTAGTCGGACGACTGTTTTGGGCGTGAAAGTCAATTTTGACTTGAAAACGCGCCCGACAAACGCTCTATTCAGCGCCTGCCGCCCCTGTAGCACATTTTGAATACGAAAGCGAAACACGGGCCGATGCATATGCATGTGCAAGACATTGTTCGGTTCTTTCCGCGCTCGCAATAACAATCGTGTTTTTCAAAACGGCGTTCAAAGTGCGAACACAAGCACACTTTCGTTCAAAAACGACCCGGAAAAATCGAGCGAAAAATATATCGTTTCGAGCGCGTCCGCGCTCTATTCCGCGAAGTGTTAAAACAGGGCATGGGCGGCGGCGGCGAGCTACAACTTCGTTCGACGGAACACCACTTCGGTCTACGATCTAATCTACGTACAACATGCCTGCTGTAGCAAAGACTAGCTCTCACCCTTCCTTCAGGGATATGATTTTGGCGGCCATGCGGGAGAGCGGCACGAGGCTCACGTCTCGCCGGGCCATACGAAAGCACATAGCAAGCGTTCACGTCGTGTCCGACTCGGTAATGAAGGGATGTCTCAGAAGAGCTTTGGAACGCTTGGAAAAGGACGGCCTAATCGAAAAGGGATCAGCGCCCAAGACTGGGTCGTACAGATTGCTTAAAAAGGCTCCGGCGAAGAAGAAGCCAACGACTACTGCCGCGCAAAAAAAGAAAGTGGCCGCCAAAAAGCCGAAGTCGGCACCTGCGAAAAAGACCGTGGCAAAGAAACCAAAGGCCAAGAAGGTCGTCGCGAAGAAGGCATCGGTAAAAAAGACCACGACGGCTAAAAAACCGGCCGCCAAAAAGTCAGTGAAGAAAACACCAAAGAAGGCGGCACCCAAGAAGAAGACGGTAAAAAAGCCGACGGCCGCCAAGAAGAAGTAAGCAATTAGCTCGCGGCGTGGGCTTAAAAACAACGACTAAACAAACGGCTCTTCTCAGAGCCACCCGATATTTTGCAACGAGATAAGCGAGACATGCGCTCGATTTGAGCGGGTATAAGTGCTTCATTTACTCCGAAGCGCGTGAGGCGTACTCTGGCCAGCCAATGAGATCGATCGATTTGAAACTACTATATCTATCTATCTATCTATCTATCTAACTACTATTATGCCCTGTCAAGAGAGAGAGAATGGGCGCGCGTCAGTCGGGCCAAGCGAACGAAAACAGGAGTTGGTTCTTAGGTCTGAATTATGTGGTGACTGGCGATCGGCGCACAGGCCAAACAAACTGCAAGTTATTGAATAACGATTGGTGGCTCTGAAAAGAGCCGTTTTGTGTCTGATATTTTGACAGTCTATCCTCCGAAACCGTAGAGAGTACGTCCTTGTCTTTTCAGAGCGTACACAACGTCGAGAGCGGTTACGGTCTTTCTCTTTGCATGTTCGGTGTAGGTTACGGCGTCGCGAATAACATTCTCCAAGAACACTTTGAGAACGCCCCTCGTCTCTTCGTAGATGAGTCCAGAGATACGCTTGACACCACCTCGGCGAGCCAAACGCCTGATGGCCGGCTTTGTGATACCTTGGATATTGTCACGCAAAACCTTGCGATGCCTTTTCGCTCCGCCTTTTCCCAAGCCCTTGCCTCCTTTGCCGCGTCCAGACATGACGTGTTTTCGATGCTCGTGTGTGTTCGACCGACGAATGATGTCTTTAGGGCGTGTAGATAACCGTAATTCAACGAAAGGCGGACGTCAACGAACACGATAGAAACAATCGAGCGCGCGAAACATTGGCCAATTAGAAGTCGACTGACATACGCTACATATAATTGCGTGAGCCGCCAACAAGCTATCATTCGTCAGGGTAAGATATACCGCATCGAAGTCGATAATGGCACGCACAAAGCAGACGGCGAGAAAGAGCACCGGTGGCAAAGCCCCAAGAAAGCAGCTTGCTACCAAGGCAGCGAGAAAGAGCGCGCCCGCCACCGGCGGAGTGAAGAAACCTCACCGTTACAGGCCTGGCACCGTCGCCCTGAGAGAAATCCGTCGTTACCAGAAGTCGACCGAATTGCTCATCCGCAAACTTCCTTTCCAAAGATTGGTTCGTGAAATCGCCCAAGACTTCAAGACCGACTTGCGTTTTCAGAGCAGCTCCGTGATGGCGTTGCAAGAGGCAAGCGAAGCTTACTTGGTTGGCCTCTTCGAAGACACCAACCTTTGTGCGATCCACGCCAAACGTGTCACCATCATGCCGAAAGACATTCAGTTGGCGCGTCGTATCAGAGGCGAACGAGCTTAAACAGGACCTGCCACAACAAACGGCTCTTTTCAGAGCCACCCACATGCTTCTAATAATTAGAGTTTCAAATGCGAAAAAGATATAGCCTAGTGTTGCTTAGTCGCGTTGCTTTGTTCACGGAGAAAAAGAGTCTTCTGCCTCGAAACGAAGACGGTGCGGCACCACGGCGGTAGCCTTTATGCGTGCCGAACTGAATGGAAATCCCATTGTGCCAAGCCCAGAGGCACAGAGTCCAAAAATATTATTAGGCCGGTAGGCAACACGCCGAACCGCCCGGGAAGCGTCGCGCAAAATACGGCCATTCCGGCCGCGTCTTCCCCGAGCGAGGCGGGTAGGCCTAGAGTCAAGAAATGAAAGACAAATCACGTCAACTCTCTGCACAAAATTTCATGGGTGGTCCTGATAAGGACCGTTGTTTGGCGATGTCGTCTAAGACTTACTTTGAGCTGGTATATTTGGTGACAGCCTTCGTACCTTCCGAAACTGCGTGCTTTGCGAGCTCGCCGGGCAAAAGCAAACGGACGGCGGTCTGGATTTCGCGACTGCTGATCGTAGAACGCTTGTTGTAGTGGGCCAAGCGTGAGGACTCGCTGGCAATTCTTTCGAACACGTCGTTGACGAATGAATTCATGATGCTCATCGCCTTGCTGGAGATTCCAGTATCGGGGTGAACCTGCTTCAACACTTTGTAGATGTATATGCTGAAGCTTTCCTTTCTCTTCGCTCTGCGCTTCTTCTTGCCGTCTTTCGGCGTTTGCTTCTTATTGACCATTTTCTTGCTACCTTTGGTTGCTGCCATCGTGAAAGCTCGTCGTCGCTCGAGGTGAGAAATGAGAGAATGCCGTCGGCAAGTCTCGCGCAGTTATTTATAGGCGCGCGTATGCAAATGAGGCGAGAAATTGAGACTGCGAGAGAACCGGGCGTCGAAGAAAAAATGGCTCTTTGTTTATTTATTGTTCAGCGCTGAGCTCGCTTCGAGGTATATATATCGGTAGAAGCGCGCTCGAACGGCATTCATTCACTACGTTGCAACGCAGAGGAACGAAGACATGTCTGGAAGAGGAAAAGGTGGAAAATCGAAGGCGAAGTCTAAGACCCGGTCGTCCCGCGCCGGTCTGCAGTTTCCAGTCGGCAGAGTACACCGACTGCTCCGCAAAGGCAACTACGCTCAACGCGTCGGAGCCGGGGCGCCCGTATACCTTGCTGCTGCTGTTCTCGAATATTTGAGCGCTGAGACTACTCGAGTTGGCAGGCAACGCTGCCCGCGACAACAAGAAGAGCAGAATTATTCCACGTCATCTGCAGCTGGCAATCAGAAACGACGAAGAACTGAACAAGCTTCTCGGAGGAGTAACCATCGCACAGGGCGGTGTTTTGCCCAACATCCAGGCCGTTCTTCTGCCAAAGAAAACGTCAAAAAGCTCATAAGTCGGACTTCTGCTTCAATCACACAAAGGCACTTTTCAGTGCCACCCAATAACCATGCTACCAACGAGTTTCGTCAATCGCGAAGTACGCCGATGTCAACCGCACTGTGAGCGCGAGCTTGCCTCGTACTCGATGGTCTATCCCATCAATATTCTTTTTCACTTGGAGGCCCACGATGCTTTCAAATATCGAACGAAGCCAGCCTAGGTTGATCGGAAAATTCACGACATGCGATCGCGTTTCAAGCGAATAATCAAACTGGCCAAGCCATGCTTCACTATTCAAGGCGATTTACGTTTTCTATCTATAGGGCTCCCCATTTCTTTACAGCATTGCCAAGGGAAACACTACCCCCGTCAACTTGTTTCGCACTGCATCATCGATTAGATTAAAATGGTATTGAGCCATATCTTGAAGCTTCTACAAGCGATTGCTCTGAGAAGTGCCCGACTGATGGTATTTCATTTTGTCGTTATTTCATCTCTCCTAAATTAGCTCCCGTTATTAGGCCTGTTATTTTATTTGTGGGCGTTCGATGTTGATGCGCAATGATGTTCGCACGTGCGTTTCTACAAACGATTGCTCTGAGAGGTGGCCGACTGGTGGTCTTTTATTTTTCCAATTAGTCCTTTCAGTCTAATATTTTGATCTCCGCGCGTTCGATGAATGGTCGCGTGCGCCTGCGTCACGACGTTTGCACTCCGTCTCATTTACCCACAAACCTTCTTTGCCTCGGTTGTTATCCTCGCACTTTCTTTTTTTGAAAAAATCCAAGTGGCACATATGAATTGCATTGTGCATTGCATCGCCCAATTTTTTTCGTTCTCACTTTTGACCACTCTTATCGAAGGCATCGGAATACATTCCGCAACGGCCAGTTTGCATCAACAAGTGCTGGAGCGCGCGCGATCGCACGCGCTCGCCAATCGGTACGCGGGCCTTTTCTCAACCTTGGACGAACTCGTGCAAGCATTGACAACGCAGGAAAGTCCGCAGGGGATTTGGGGGGGGGAGGGGGCATGGCCACCAACTGACATTGGAATAATAGGTAATGTCGACGCGGAAACAATACACAGGCATTTTTATTCGTTTCCGCGCTTTCTTCCTATTTCCTTTTAAATATTCGGTCTGTCGAATTTACAGTGGTCGATCGCACCTGCATCGGCCCGCCGGCGTTGCTGCTGCTGTTAAAGTTTATGCGCTTTGTCTCCGGTTTTGGCGCAAAAAAAAACAATTAGATTCTTGGGATTTTTTCAGCCTTGTGGACGACTCGTGTGTGCGTACTCTCTGAAAAAATGAATATGGGCATATATTAAGGTAGTCGGACGACTGTTTTGGGCGTGAAAGTCAATTTTGACTTGAAAACGCGCCCGACAAACGCTCTATTCAGCGCCTGCCGCCCCTGTAGCACATTTTGAATACGAAAGCGAAACACGGGCCGATGCATATGCATGTGCAAGACATTGTTCGGTTCTTTCCGCGCTCGCAATAACAATCGTGTTTTTCAAAACGGCGTTCAAAGTGCGAACACAAGCACACTTTCGTTCAAAAACGACCCGGAAACATCGAGCGAAAAAATATATCGTTTCGAGCGCGTCCGCGCTCTATTCCGCGAAGTGTTAAAACAGGGCATGGGCGGCGGCGGCGAGCTACAACTTCGTTCGACGGAACACCACTTCGGTCTACGATCTAATCTACGTACAACATGCCTGCTGTAGCAAAGACTAGCTCTCACCCTTCCTTCAGGGATATGATTTTGGCGGCCATGCGGGAGAGCGGCACGAGGCTCACGTCTCGCCGGGCCCATACGAAAGCACATAGCAAGCGTTCACGTCGTGTCCGACTCGGTAATGAAGGGATGTCTCAGAAGAGCTTTGGAACGCTTGGAAAAGGACGGCCTAATCGAAAAGGGATCAGCGCCCAAGACTGGGTCGTACAGATTGCTTAAAAAGGCTCCGGCGAAGAAGAAGCCAACGACTACTGCCGCGCAAAAAAAGAAAGTGGCCGCCAAAAAGCCGAAGTCGGCACCTGCGAAAAAGACCGTGGCAAAGAAACCAAAGGCCAAGAAGGTCGTCGCGAAGAAGGCATCGGTAAAAAAGACCACGACGGCTAAAAAAACCGGCCGCCAAAAAGTCAGTGAAGAAAACACCAAAGAAGGCGGCACCCAAGAAGAAGACGGTAAAAAAGCCGACGGCCGCCAAGAAGAAGTAAGCAATTAGCTCGCGGCGTGGGCTTAAAAAAAACAACGACTAAACAAACGGCTCTTCTCAGAGCCACCCGATATTTTGCAACGAGATAAGCGAGACGCGCGCTCGATTTGAGCGGGTATAAGTGCTTCATTTACTCCGAGGCGCGTAAGGCGTACTCTGGCCAGCCAATGAGATCGATCGATTTGAAACTACTATATCTATCTAACTACTATTATGCCCTGTCAAGAGAGAGAGAATGGGCGCGCGTCAGTCGGGCCAAGCGAACGAAAACAGGAGTTGGTTCTTAGAGGTCTGAATTATGTGGTGACTGGCGATCGGCGCACAGGCCAAACAAACTGCAAGTTATTGAATAACGATTGGTGGCTCTGAAAAGAGCCGTTTTGTGTCTGATATTTTGACAGTCTATCCTCCGAAACCGTAGAGAGTACGTCCTTGTCTTTTCAGAGCGTACACAACGTCGAGAGCGGTTACGGTCTTTCTCTTTGCATGTTCGGTGTAGGTTACGGCGTCGCGAATAACATTCTCCAAGAACACTTTTGAGAACGCCCCTCGTCTCTTCGTAGATGAGTCCAGAGATACGCTTGACACCACCTCGGCGAGCCAAACGCCTGATGGCCGGCTTTGTGATACCTTGGATATTGTCACGCAAAACCTTGCGATGCCTTTTCGCTCCGCCTTTTCCCAAGCCCTTGCCTCCTTTGCCGCGTCCAGACATGACGTGTTTTCGATGCTCGTGTGTGTTCGACCGACGAATGATGTCTTTAGGGCGTGTAGATAACCGTAATTCAACGAAAGGCGGACGTCAACGAACACGATAGAAACAATCGAGCGCGCGAAACATTGGCCAATTAGAAGTCGACTGACATACGCTACATATAATTGCGTGAGCCGCCAACAAGCTATCATTCGTCAGGGTAAGATATACCGCATCGAAGTCGATAATGGCACGCACAAAGCAGACGGCGAGAAAGAGCACCGGTGGCAAAGCCCCAAGAAAGCAGCTTGCTACCAAGGCAGCGAGAAAGAGCGCGCCCGCCACCGGCGGAGTGAAGAAACCTCACCGTTACAGGCCTGGCACCGTCGCCCTGAGAGAAATCCGTCGTCGTTACCAGAAGTCGACCGAATTGCTCATCCGCAAACTTCCTTTCCAAAGATTGGTTCGTGAAATCGCCCAAGACTTCAAGACCGACTTGCGTTTTCAGAGCAGCTCCGTGATGGCGTTGCAAGAGGCAAGCGAAGCTTACTTGGTTGGCCTCTTCGAAGACACCAACCTTTGTGCGATCCACGCCAAACGTGTCACCATCATGCCGAAAGACATTCAGTTGGCGCGTCGTATCAGAGGCGAACGAGCTTAAACAGGACCTGCCACAACAAACGGCTCTTTTCAGAGCCACCCACATGCTTCTAATAATTAGAGTTTCAAATGCGAAAAAGATATAGCCTAGTGCCCTGCTTTGTTCACGGAGAAAGAGTCTTCTGCCTCGAAACGAAGACGGTGCGGCACCACGGCGGTAGCCTTTATGCGTGCCGAACTGAATGGAAATCCCATTGTGCCAAGCCCAGAGGCACAGAGTCCAAAAATATTATTAGGCCGGTAGGCAACACGCCGAACCGCCCGGGAAGCGTCGCGCAAAATACGGCCATTCCGGCCGCGTCTTCCCCGAGCGAGGCGGGTAGGCCTAGAGTCAAGAAATGAAAGACAAATCACGTCAACTCTCTGCACAAAATTCCATGGGTGGTCCTGATAAGGACCGTTGTTTGGCGATGTCGTCTAAGACTTACTTTGAGCTGGTATATTTGGTGACAGCCTTCGTACCTTCCGAAACTGCGTGCTTTGCGAGCTCGCCGGGCAAAAGCAAACGGACGGCGGTCTGGATTTCGCGACTGCTGATCGTAGAACGCTTGTTGTAGTGGGCCAAGCGTGAGGACTCGCTGGCAATTCTTTCGAACACGTCGTTGACGAATGAATTCATGATGCTCATCGCCTTGCTGGAGATTCCAGTATCGGGGTGAACCTGCTTCAACACTTTGTAGATGTATATGCTGAAGCTTTCCTTTCTCTTCGCTCTGCGCTTCTTCTTGCCGTCTTTCGGCGTTTGCTTCTTATTGACCATTTTCTTGCTACCTTTGGTTGCTGCCATCGTGAAAGCTCGTCGTCGCTCGAGGTGAGAAATGAGAGAATGCCGTCGGCAAGTCTCGCGCAGTTATTTATAGGCGCGCGTATGCAAATGAGGCGAGAAATTGAGACTGCGAGAGAACCGGGCGTCGAAGAAAAAATGGCTCTTTGTTTATTTATTGTTCAGCGCTGAGCTCGCTTCGAGGTATATATATCGGTAGAAGCGCGCTCGAACGGCATTCATTCACTACGTTGCAACGCAGAGGAACGAAGACATGTCTGGAAGAGGAAAAGGTGGAAAATCGAAGGCGAAGTCTAAGACCCGGTCGTCCCGCGCCGGTCTGCAGTTTCCAGTCGGCAGAGTACACCGACTGCTCCGCAAAGGCAACTACGCTCAACGCGTCGGAGCCGGGGCGCCCGTATACCTTGCTGCTGTTCTCGAATATTTGAGCGCTGAGGTACTCGAGTTGGCAGGCAACGCAACGCTGCCCGCGACAACAAGAAGAGCAGAATTATTCCACGTCATCTGCAGCTGGCAATCAGAAACGACGAAGAACTGAACAAGCTTCTCGGAGGAGTAACCATCGCACAGGGCGGTGTTTTGCCCAACATCCAGGCCGTTCTTCTGCCAAAGAAAACGTCAAAAAGCTCATAAGTCGGACTTCTGCTTCAATCACACAAAGGCACTTTTCAGTGCCACCCAATAACCATGCTACCAACGAGTTTCGTCAATCGCGAAGTACGCCGATGTCAACCGCACTGTGAGCGCGAGCTTGCCTCGTACTCGATGGTCTATCCCATCAATATTCTTTTTCACTTGGAGGCCCACGATGCTTTCAAATATCGAACGAAGCCAGCCTAGGTTGATCGGAAAATTCACGACATGCGATCGCGTTTCAAGCGAATAATCAAACTGGCCAAGCCATGCTTCACTATTCAAGGCGATTTACGTTTTCTATCTATAGGCTCCCCATTTCTTTACAGCATTGCCAAGGGAAACACTACCCCCGTCAACTTGTTTCGCACTGCATCATCGATTAGATTAAAATGGTATTGAGCCATATCTTGAAGCTTCTACAAGCGATTGCTCTGAGAAGTGCCCGACTGATGGTATTTCATTTTGTCGTTATTTCATCTCTCCTAAATTAGCTCCCGTTATTAGGCCTGTTATTTTATTTGTGGGCGTTCGATGTTGATGCGCAATGATGTTCGCACGTGCGTTTCTACAAACGATTGCTCTGAGAGGTGGCCGACTGGTGGTCTTTTATTTTTCCAATTAGTCCTTTCAGTCTAATATTTTGATCTCCGCGCGTTCGATGAATGGTCGCGTGCGCCTGCGTCACGACGTTTGCACTCCGTCTCATTTACCCACAAACCTTCTTTGCCTCGGTTGTTATCCTCGCACTTTCTTTTTTTGAAAAAATCCAAGTGGCACATATGAATTGCATTGTGCATTGCATCGCCCAAATTTTCGTTCTCACTTTTGACCACTCTTATCGAAGGCATCGGAATACATTCCGCAACGGCCAGTTTGCATCAACAAGTGCTGGAGCGCGCGCGATCGCACGCGCTCGCCAATCGGTACGCGGGCCTTTTCTCAACCTTGGACGAACTCGTGCAAGCATTGACAACGCAGGAAAGTCCGCAGGGGATTGGGGGGGGAGGGGGCATGGCCACCAACTGACATTGGAATAATAGGTAATGTCGACGCGGAAACAATACACAGGCATTTTTATTCGTTTTTCCGCGCTTTCTTCCTATTTCCTTTTAAATATTCGGTCTGTCGAATTTACAGTGGTCGATCGCACCTGCATCGGCCCGCCGGCGTTGCTGCTGCTGTTAAAGTTTATGCGCTTTGTCTCCGGTTTTGGCGCAAAAAACAATTAGATTCTTGGGATTTTTTCAGCCTTGTGGACGACTCGGTGTGCGTACTCTCTGAAAAAATAAATATGGGCATATATTAAGGTAGTCGGACGACTGTTTTGGGCGTGAAAGTCAATTTTGACTTGAAAACGCGCCCGACAAACGCTCTATTCAGCGCCTGCCGCCCCTGTAGCACATTTTGAATACGAAAGCGAAACACGGGCCGATGCATATGCATGTGCAAGACATTGTTCGGTTCTTTCCGCGCTCGCAATAACAATCGTGTTTTTCAAAACGGCGTTCAAAGTGCGAACACAAGCACACTTTCGTTCAAAAACGACCCGGAAACATCGAGCGAAAAATATATCGTTTCGAGCGCGTCCGCGCTCTATTCCGCGAAGTGTTAAAACAGGGCATGGGCGGCGGCGGCGAGCTACAACTTCGTTAAGGTCTGGAAGGGAAGTAGAGAAGGAAGCATCTAGGAGAGTTAAGATTCGAAGAATACAAACTTAGGAAAATAGATAAAATGTTATGTAATAATGAGATGAGCTTTTAAGTATTGTTTTTGTTGTTTTTAAGGTTTTGCTCATTTAAATGACCTTTTTAAAGGTTTTTGTCAATTCAGAAACACATATGAGACCATAGTGATTCTTGTACCAGTTAGTTCTTCATTTTACATGGGATGTAGCTTTTCGACCGGATAAATATAAGGATGAGAGTTTTCGCATTTTGTGGTTAGCCTCTGTTGCAAAAAAGATGCTTTTCTATTTCAGATAACCACCCAATATTTCTTTCCAATTTGGAGTTATATCCATGTAATTCAAATCGCCGTATTTATATTCTATTCCTTTAAGAAATGTCCATGTTTTTCGAATTATTGCTTTAAAAATTTCTTCTTTTTCTCTCACAGTGACAGTTGCGTTTTGGATATCCAGGCGTATTTTGGTTAAGATGACCGTTGATTTCAATATCATGAATAGCTTTATTATTATAATTTTATGTCTTCCATCATAGGTATTATAAAAAATTTCGTCACGTGTAATTGAGAAGCTATCTTCAACAAGGTGAGATATGAGATCTTTAGTTCTTTCTATTATATTTTCGATGCATGTACAGTCAAGAAATATGTGCGATGGACTATCTTTTTTGATATTACAAAATTTGCAGCAGAGATTTAAAATGTGTTGCCTATTGTCATAAATAAGTCCACATTTTTTTCTCTTTTCCCCAAACATGTAGCCATTCCTAATAATTCGGTATGAGATGATCTTTTCCTTATTTGAGACTATGTTTCTGAATCCTTTTTCTATAAGATGTGCCCTGGTCCAATTTATGGTTACTCCGGTTTGGTTATATAATTCCTCCACTTCTTTAAGTTTCGTATACAAGTCCCTATGTTTGATGTTCTCCCATTCTTCTTCAGATGCTTTAATAGATTTATAAAGATCTAGTATATACAGCCATGAAGAGTTAGGTTTCCAAGCGTGTGGCCTATTATTTGAGTACAGTTTATTATTAATTGGGATTATTTTGGTACCTAGTTGGTATTCTGCTTCAACATGCCAAAATTGCGTTGGCGATGTTAAAGCGATAAGAGACCTAAATTTTTTCTACTTTGCAGGCTTTGATTTTACATTTTATATCTATCATGTTTATACCACCTTGATTTTTATCTTTTATTAAATCCGTTCTTCTGATTGCTTCTATTTTTTCAGGGTACCACAGGTATTCAAAGAAATCTTTCTTTAGCTGGTCCAGAATTGTCGAGGGGATGTCCAAAACTCTGGCAGAAAATATAAGCAATGACATAACCAAAGAGTTCAAAACTATGATTTTTCCATTCCAGGTGAGATTCCTAGTTTTTGTTCTATTTAATATTCTTTTTATTGTAGTCATTTTTTCTTTCCATGTTTCATTTAGATTAAATTCGCCAAATGGTATGCCTAGTATCTTAATTTTGTCTTTAACATATGTGTTGTATTGAGAGTTCCACAACATATCCGTTGCTTTTCGGTTTATACATAGTATTTCAGTTTTATCCATGTTGATCATTTGTCCTGTTGCTAGTTTAAATTTCCTGAGTTCTTTAAAAAATTCTGTAATCGATGCCAGATTTGTTATGAAAAAGGTTATATCGTCCGCATATTGATCCATTTTTTTTTCCTGCTGGTTGAACTTGATGCCTAAAATTTGGTTATTTGCCTGGATACATCTTGCTAGTGGCTCAGCGTTTATAGCGTATAGAAGCATACTGAGAGGACAACCTTGTCGGATGCCTCTCAGTATACTGATGGGATTGGAAATGCGGTCATTCACTTCAATGTAGCTTGTTATCTCAGTATAGATTGCTTTGATCACGTTATAAGTTTTTTTCCCTACTCCAATGCGGTCTAGTATATTAAATAAAAAGGAATGATTTACCATGTCGAAGGCTTTCAAATTGTCAATAGATACAATTATTCCGGGCTTGTTGAAATGTTTGCAGTGATCAATTACGGATTTTAAATTATAGTGACAGTCATGTATGTTTCGACCAGGAATCGCACATTTTTGACTTGGACTAATTATTCCATTTAAGGTCAGTTTTAAACGATTAGTAAGTATTTTAGTTATTATTTTATAGTCCACATTTAAGTTTGAAATGGGACGCCAGTTTTACAGATCTACTTGGGTTCCTTTTTTGTATAAAAGTTTGACTCTAGCTGCGTTTGAGCTATCTGGTAGAACTGCAAAGGAAAAAACATTATTAATTAGTATAGTGAATTCAGCTTTTATTAGGTTCCAAAAAGTAACATAGAATTCCTTGCTCAGTCCGTCCATCCCAGGGGATTTATTATTCGCCATTGAATTAATAACTCGTAAGATTTCCTCTTCAGGTATGTAGCTTTCTAGATTTTCTATACTGTCTTCTGGTAATTTATTATTGTTCATGAAGTTTTAGAAAGTATTCCTTTTCATTACTATCGATTGCCTCCTGTTTACTCCAAAGGTTACTATATAAAATTTTTCAATTTCCTCCATTATTTCCTGTTCGTTTGAAGTTATTTTCCCATTGGCTATTTTCAAATTTTCTATTGTGGTTTGTTTCGCACGGATACGGATGTTATCGTAGAAGGATTTTGTGGGTTTCTCGCCTTCCTCGATTTCATACATATGAGCCATAGTACAGTCAAATTTTATTTTCTCCTCTAAAATTGTTTGCAAGTCCAGTTTTATCGCTTGTATTTTTGCCAAGTTATCCTGATCACCTTCTTCTATCAAACGTTCTTTATTTTCTCTAGATCGCTAATATTTTGTCTCTTTTCTTTAGCTCTCAATATGGAGTAAGATATCGATTGTTTCTTTATTTGTTGTTTAACATTGTCCCACCAGTCTTGGATAAAATCAAATTTATATAAGTCCTCTTTTGCTCTATTATATATATTTTGAATAATATTTCTAAATGGTGTATCGCTGTATAAGGATGTATTGTTTTTCCAGGTTCCTTTGCCCCATCTAACTTTTACACATTCTCCAAACCAAGGCCTTTCTCCAAACATAGCCTTAGAAAACAAATCGGGCTTCTATTACGCATCTATTTTCGATGCTCGTGTGTGTTCGACCGACGAATGATGTCTTTAGGGCGTGTAGATAACCGTAATTCAACGAAAGGCGGACGTCAACGAACACGATAGAAACAATCGAGCGCGCGAAACATTGGCCAATTAGAAGTTGACTGACATACGCTACATATAATTGCGTGAGCCGCCAACAAGCTATCATTCGTCAGGGTAAGATATACCGCATCGAAGTCGACGAGGAGAGAAGCAGTCAGAACAATGAAGCTTTTTTGTCGCGCTTCTTCGTTATAGGCAGCTGGGAACTCTTTGTCGCTTTCTGGGTTTCTCTACTCTAGACTAGGTACAGTTGAGAGATAGATATCTTTGCTTGACGATTAGATTTACCAACAGTATTCAGATACATAGATACCGCAGTGAAGCTTAGCTTGGATCGGTTTAGCCTAACTACTGTATCTAATAGTTTGTTTTGGTATATCTTTGGTGCTTTAGGACTATTTGAACGTACCTGTTATTTGTACGCCTTTGTTTACCGACGATCAATACGCTTTGCCGTTATATTTTATAAGTTACGTGTGATCGCAAATAGGTCTTGGTACTTGTTTGTCTGAACTTTGTTGTCGAACGGCGATAATTAGTACCGTCACAACAGCTTAATCCACGTGTGACCGCAAATTGGGTATTGGCTTGTTTATACTCAATTGCTATCTGGTATAGCATATACTTCATAGAAATCGTACCTTTGTTCTTACTATCGTTCTATTTAGGCTTTGATAAAAGGAATGGCAATGTCAACCGCTCGAACATCCATGGCAACAATGGCTCCGAAACCGCGTGTTGCGAACCGGCCGCGTACGTTGTATGTGAATACCGAGAACGACATTGATTTCAACACCATCCTGATGTCGTTGAAAAATTCTTTATCTACAAAGAATTATTTTAATGACATTCAGGGCTTATTCGAAATAAAAAGGGGTCTTTGGGTGCTTTCCTTCCGATATACAACCGAAGAAAATTCTAGTTGCCGCGATGAATTCCTTTCTTCAACTAACGGAGAGCTCAAACTTCCTACTGGAGAGCTTAAGTTCACGTTACCAGCCGGAGCTCCTGTAAGAATTTCTGTGAAGGGAATACCCGATGAAACTTCTTTCAGTGTTGCAGTATCCACCCTCAACCAGTTGGGTTGCGGTAAGGTTAAAACAGCCAACAAGAACCGTCACAGAGGCACTAATATCTATAATGGGTTTTCAACCTTCTTAATGGAGGACTTCGACCAAAAGAAACTCCCTGATTATATTAATGTCGACGGGGCAAGATGCAAGACATACCTGCCCAGGGATCTTTACATACCGACATGCGGCAAATGCCTCAAACAGGGCCACACCTTTGCCGAATGTAAAGAACAAGCCGTGTACCGGTTTTGCAAGATCTCCGGACACCTTCAAAGAGATTGTCCTTCTAGACGCGAACAATACCCACCCCTTGGCAGCAACTTCAGTTCATGGACCCTGCCCTCCCATCGGCGTAAAGTCCAACCACCGGATAGATCTAAAGCTGATATAGCTCCTAGTAAACTTATAGAACAAGCGTCTGGGAACTCTCTTGTTCCCGAGCATGCTGTACTTACATCTTCTTCAGACATGTCTGAGGAAAACACCTTAGAGGACTCACTCCAAAATGCCTCTGTTGAAAACCCAGAAAATAAAGATGGAAATATTAATACCAGTTCCAATAGTTCCGATAAGTCGAGTGCATCTGACATTGAGGTACATAACCTCAATGTCACAGATTGGTCGAACTGCGATGAAGCAGATATAAAAGATCTAATTCCACCTTCCCGTCAGCAACAGCGGTGTCTTAAGCCCACCTCGACCATAGGCAACACTCCTTTCAAACAACAGCTTAAAGGGTCCTATGTCAAGGCTCTAGTAGAGGGCTTAGAAAACACCGACTCAACATCTTCGTCGGTATTTACCTCCTTGCCCCTACAGACGCTATCCGCCCCTGCTCATCTGGGGAGCGAAACATCTTGGAAAAAGGCAGATAAACGAAATAGGGACGAAACCCTGTCCTCTGAAAACTCCACATTGTCAGCTGTCAACACCAAGGAAAAAAGAGATAAAAAGAAGAAAGAAGAAAACGATAATAGTTGAATAAATTTTAATGTAATTTCCTTGAAAAATAAAATTTATGACACTTACCTTTGTTAATATCTGCTTCAGTAGTTAACACCGTGAGCCTATCGGGATATAGGAATAACTTTTCAAATAATATCTGATGCTCGATTTGCTACATGCAACTATATAGCGAATTCATCTGAGCATCTGTAAACATCAATAAATTTTCTCACTAGGTAAGGACATTGGGTTACCTAGTGGAAATATGGAACTCAACATATATAGCTTAAACATAAATGGATTGCAACGCCGACAGAATAACCTTAGCTGTTGGATAATGAATAATAAACCGGAAATAGTTTGTCTACAAGAAATTCGCCGAATAAATACAATGAAAGCGGAACAGTGGGCAGAACAACTTAACTACAAATTACATCTAAACACAGAGCAAAACACGACACAGAATTTCTACCATGGCACTGGAATTTTAATTAAAAATGGTCTCGACTTCTCCTCTTATAAAATTCATGTCGAAAATAGGTGCGACTCAATTCAGGTAAAAATTAATGAGCAGCAAATTATAGTATTCAATATATACTTACCCCACAAGGTCGGTCATATTCAATCCATATGTTTCCGAAGAATAATGAATATTATAGCTGCAAACTCCCATAACGATGTGGTTATAGCCGGTGATTTTAACCTGATAATAGATGAACGGGATGCTCTTTTTAATAATAATTTCAGACTAACTGCACTTGGAAAGGAATTCCAAAACTTTATACGAGAATATAATATACAGGACACATACCGAAGCAGACACCCCAATAAGAGAATTTTCACCTACACAAGCTCCACTCAAAGCCGCCGAATTGATAGAATATACATTTCAAAAAACCTGGAACTAAATATTAAACAATATGGACACAAAATTAATACCCTATCCGATCATCTTCTCATTCCCTTTATCAAAATAAAAGGAATGGAAAAGATCAGATGGGGAAAAGGAACTTGGAAAAATAATATTTCTCTATATTCTGACAAAAACTTCCAAAATATAATTAGCAATATCTATCGTAGATCAAAAGATGACATGCTGGAATTTGAACTAATTCAAGACTGGTGGGACGATCTAAAATTGAAAATTAAAAAACAGTCCATATCATACTCAATCTATAAAGCAAAAGAAAGAAGAGAATCAATTAGGAATATAGAAAATACAATGGCTCATTTAATAGAAGAAGGAGGGGAAGATAATATATCTATAATACAGTCGAAGAGACTCGAACTACAGGTAATATTGGACGAAAGGCAGAAATTTGACACGATACTCGCACAGATGATGGAAACTGAACAAAACGAAACTCCAACAAAATCCTTTTACGACCGAATCCGAATCAGGGCAAAACAAACAACGATGGGAAAAATTAAAACGGCACACGGACAAATTACTTCAAATCCAGAACAAATAATGGACGAAATAGAAAACTTTTACAATAGGCTCTGGAATGATAGGCATAGTATAGACGAACCAACAAAAAAACACTTTTTAAATTTAATGGATAACAGTAAAATATTGGATGAAGATAATTGCAACATAGAAAAATATATTACCGATGAAGAAATATTTCACGCAATAAATTCTATGGACAACAATAAATCTCCGGGTCTCGATGGACTGAGTAAAGAATTTTATGTCAAATTTTGGGAAATAATAAAAACCGACTTTACAAATTTAGTTAACAATGTGTTTATGTTCGGAATCTTGCCTAAGAGCTCTGGGTCTGCAAGAATTAAATTAATTTATAAAAATGGAGACGAATACGATTTGAAAAACTGGCGACCAATCTCAAACCTAAACGTTGATTATAAAATAGTAACCAAAATATTGACAAATCGTTTAAAAAACTGTTTCAAATATATAATAAGTCCTTCTCAGAAATGTGCAATCCCAGAACGGAATATTCACGATTGTCACTACAATATCGTTTCGGCAATAAATTACTGCAAAAATCATCGAATTCCAGGAGTTTTAATTTCTATAGATAATTTAAAAGCGTTTGACATGGTGAACCATAGTTTTTTACTCGAAATATTAGATAGAATCGGACTTGGAAAACAGACTAACAACTTGATAAAGGCATTATATAACGGAAACAAAAGCTACATCGAAATTAATGGCCGTTTAAGCAATTCAATCAACATACTGAGGGGGATTAGACAAGGTTGTCCTCTCAGTATGTTACTCTATACCATAAATGCAGAGCCTTTAGCAAGGTCCATACAACGCAATAACCAGATAATAGGAATTAAAATTGGAACACAACAAAAGACATCAGATCAATATGCTGACGACGTTACCTTCTTTGCAGTTAATGAACAGTCCATATCAGCCATCTTCTCTGAATTGAATAACTTTTACCTGGCCACAGGGCAACAAATAAATAAAGATAAAACTGAAATTCTCTGCACCAACGAACAGGCAAAAGGAACAATGTTAAATTCCCGTACAAAACATATATCAAAACTTCAATAAATATCCTTGGTATAAAATATGGCGACATCACTTTGGAAGAAATCTGGAAAGAGAGACTACTCAAGATGAAGAAAACTTTAAATATGACAAAAGGCCGCAACATTACTTGGTACGGAAAACTTGCCATTTTAAACTCATTAGCTCTGCCCTCTATCCTTTATCATGCAAGAGTGTTGGATATCCCCTCGACCATTCTGGAACAAATGAAACGAATCTTCTTCACTTACATGTGGCATCCCGAAAAAATTGAACCAATAAAAAGGCTGGACTTAATTAAAGACAAAGACAAGGGGGGTTTTAATATGATTGATCTGGACTCAAAAATAAAAGCCTGTAAAGTAGAGAAAATAATGATTTTAATGAAAATAACGTCTCCAACTCAGTTCTGGCACTTCGAAGCCATCTATCAATTAGGAACAAGACTCATACCAATAAATAAATCGCTGTACTCAAATGCTAACCCCACATAGCTGGAATATTCATAGGTACTGGGCAACTGCACTGGATCTCTTCAAATTAATAAAAGCAACAAAAGATGAATGGGTAAACTTCAAACACAAAAAAATATACAATAAATTCAGAGAACTAAATATAACGACATCAACCTTTGGATCAAATATTGACTGGAGTTTAGCACATTTGACCGGGAAAGAATTCAAAACGATAATCAATAATTTGGGAAGAGCTATATCATATCGCTTGATAAGGAATGGGTATATGTTTGGAGACAAAATGCGGAACAGTGGACTGATTTATAATAAATTTAATAGGATTGTCAAATAAGGATGTAAATTTTGCAATAACAATTGCGACAATCCTTTTCATATCTCCCTGGACTGTCGTCAAGTGGGATCAATTATGAATAAAATCAAAAATATAACCTCAAACCTTCTGGGAAAAAATATTACTATTTCCAGAGATTAAGTCTTTTATAACACGTATGATGGACGATCTCGACCAATTATCACGAAAATATTCATGATTCTGAAAACGACAGTCACCCAAACCAAAATCCGATTGGACATCCAAAACATTGCGGCTACAAGAAGCGAAACAGAAGAAATATTTAAAACAATAATCCGGAAACTTTTAAGCTTTTTCAATGGGGTTGAGTATAAATTCGGAAACATGGACCATCTCGACGTGACACCAAACTGGAAAGAAATATTATCTGGCTACTTGGTATGAACCAAATTTGTACCCACCGAAATCAAGACGCCTCTCTTCGCTTGCGTAATTGAAAGTTTGAAATCCGGATAAAACTAACTTAGTTTGGAATGTATTCTAGGAAGAAATATATATAAGAAATTTATTGCAAAGCTAGTATATCATTATCTGTTCAAACTTAGACTTGATATGGTACCCAATAGCAATCTCTTTTAAACTCTTCCTTTACAAATTTTATTTTCCTTTATCTGATCTTATACTTTACTTCCTCTCTCCTAATCTATTCATCCCCAGCCCGCCAACACAAACTCTGCACTCTACATACTTATACTTCCTTTCACTTGTTTAACAAACTGCACCTGCAGAATCCTAATCCGATTTATGTTAAAAGTAATACCATCTAAACACGGATATGATGATGTGGAGTCAATCACGTAAACGGCAACAACAAGAAATTGTGGTTCGCCGGTGAGAAGTCGCTATGCCGACACCTACTGCAATTGGGCAGTAGCGTTAATCTACATGAGCTCCACCAGACTCATCGGATATGACGGTTTCACTGACCTGATCCACCGAGTCTGCGCTCTGATCCAATTTAAAAAAAAATAAAAAAAAAAATAAAAAAAAAGTCGATAATGGCACGCACAAAGCAGACTGCGAGAAAGAGCACCGGTGGCAAAGCCCCAAGAAAGCAGCTTGCTACCAAGGCAGCGAGAAAGAGCGCGCCCGCCACCGGCGGAGTGAAGAAACCTCACCGTTACAGGCCTGGCACCGTCGCCCTGAGAGAAATCCGTCGTTACCAGAAGTCGACCGAATTGCTCATCCGCAAACTTCCTTTCCAAAGATTGGTTCGTGAAATCGCCCAAGACTTCAAGACCGACTTGCGTTTTCAGAGCAGCTCCGTGATGGCGTTGCAAGAGGCAAGCGAAGCTTACTTGGTTGGCCTCTTCGAAGACACCAACCTTTGTGCGATCCACGCCAAACGTGTCACCATCATGCCAAAAGACATTCAGTTGGCGCGTCGTATCAGAGGCGAACGAGCTTAAACAGGAACCTGCCACAACAAACGGCTCTTTTCAGAGCCACCCACATGCTTCTAATAATTAGAGTTTCAAATGCGAAAAAGATATAGTGTTGCTTGCCCTGCTTAGTCGCGTTGTTTTTTCGCGGATAAAGAGTCTTCTGCCTCGAAACGAAGACGGTGCGGCACCACGGCGGTAGCCTTTATGCGTGCCGAACTGAATGGAAATCACATTGTGCCAAGCCAGAGTCCAAAAAGATTATTAAGCCGATAGGCGACACGCCGAACCGCCCGGGAAGCGTCGCGCAAAATACGGCCATTTCGGCCGCGTCTTCCCCGAGCGAGGCGGGTAGGCCTAGAGTCAAGAACAGACAAATCACGTCAACTCTCTGCACAAAATTTCATGGGTGGTCCTGATAAGGACCGTTGTTTGGCGATGTCGTCTAAGACTTACTTTGAGCTGGTGTATTTGGTGACAGCCTTCGTACCTTCTGAAACTGCGTGCTTTGCGAGCTCGCCGGGCAAAAGCAAACGGACGGCAGTCTGGATTTCGCGACTGCTGATCGTAGAACGCTTGTTGTAGTGGGCCAAGCGTGAGTTCAAAATTATTTTGTTGAAAATGACATTCAAGACAGCTTCAGATTTAAACATCCGAATAAAAAAGTTTATACCTATACCAGTATTAGACAAAGTCGACGTATTGATAGATTTTATCACTCTAAAAACTTGAACCCAATAGTTGTCGCTGCAGGGCATAAAATCAATGTAATTTCTGATCATCTTCTCATCCCATTCGTTAAAATAAGAGAATTTGTAAAAGTTAGATGGGGCAAAGGAACCTGGAAAAACAATACATCCTTATACAGCGATACACCATTTAGAAATATTATTCAAAATATATATAATAGAGCAAAAGAGGATTTATATAAATTTGATTTTATCCAAGACTGGTGGGACAATGTTAAACAACAAATAAAGAAACAACCGATATCTTACTCCATATTGAGAGCTAAAGAAAAGCGACAAAATAAAGCGACAAAATATTAGCGATCTAGAGAAAAATAACTTGGCAAAAAACGTATGATAGAAGAAGGTGATCAGGATAACTTGGATACACGAAAAAATACAAGCGCGATATCAAAACTGGACTTGCAAACAATTTTAGAGATTTAAAGAGAAAATAAAATTTGACTGTACTAGGTTGATGGCTCATATGTATAAAATCGAGGAAGGCGAGCAAACCCACATGCCAAGAAAATCCTTGTACGATAACATCGTACAACATAGCCAATGGGACAAGATTAAAGTGCAAACTGAATAAACTTTTCAAACGAACAGGAAATAATGGAGGACTTGCAAAAATCAAAAAATTTTTGATAGTAATGTATTTGGAGTAAACAGGAGACAATCGATAGTAATGAAAAGGAAAAAATTTTTCTAAACTTTTGAATACAATAATAAATTACCAGAAGACAGTATAGAAAATTTAGAAAGCTACATACCTGAAGAGGAAATCTTACGAGTTATTAATTCAATGGCGAATAATAAATCCCCTGGAATGGACGGACTGAGCAGGAAATTTTATGTTACTTTTTGGAACCTAATAAAAGCTGAATTCACTATACTTATTAACAATGTTTTTTCCTTTGCAATTCTACCAGCTAGCTCAAACGCAGCTAGAGTCAAACTTTTATACAAAAAAGAAACCCAAGTAGATCTAAAAAACTGGCGTTCCATTTCAAACTTAAATGTGGACTATAAAATAATAACTAAAATACTTACTAATCGTTTAAAACCTACGTTAAATGGGATAATTAGTCCAAGTCAAATATGTGCGATTCTTGGTCGAAACATACATGATTGTCACTATAATTTAAAATCCGTAATTGATCACTACAAACATTTCAACAAGCCTGGGATAATTGTCTTTATTCACAATTTGAAAGCCTTTGACATGGTCAATCATGCCTTTTTATTTAATATACTAGACCGCATTGGAGTAGGGAAAAAACTTATAACTTGATCAAAACAATTTATACTGAAACAACAAGCTACATTGAATTGAACGGCCGCATTTCGAATCCTATCAGTATACTGAGAGACATCCGACAAAGTTGCTTCTTTACATTATAAATGCTGAGCCGCTAGCAAGATCTATCCAGGCAAATAACGAAATCTCAGGCATCAAGTTCGACCAGCAGGAAAAAAATTTGGATCAATATGCAGACGATATAAGCTTTTTCATAGCAAGTCTGGCATCGATTTCAGAAATTTTTAAAGAACTCAGGAAATTTAAACTAGCAACAGGACAAATGATCAGCATGGATAAAACTGAAATTCTATGTATAAACGGAAAAGCAAGGGATATGGTGTTAAACTCTCAATACAACACATTATTAAAGATAAAATTAAGATACTAGGCATACTATTTGACGAATTTAATCTAAACTAAACATGGAAAGAAAAAAATGATTACAATAAAAAGAATATAAAATAGAACAAAAACTAGGAATCTCACCTGGAATGGTAAAATCATCGTTTTGAAATTTCTGGTTGTGTCATTGCTTATTTTTCCTGCCAGAGTTTTGGACATCCCCTCGACAATTCTGGACCAGCTAAAGAAAGATTTCCTTGAATACCTGTGGCACCCTAAAATGTAAAATTAAGTCCTGCAAAGTGGAAAAAATAGGTCTCTTATCACTTTAACATTGCCAACGCAATTTTGGCATGTTGAAGCCGAATATCAATTAGGAACCAAAATAATCCCAATAAATAATAAACTTTACTCAAATACTAGGCCACACGCTTGGATATCTAACTCATCGTGGCTGTATACACTAGATCTTTATAAATCTATTAAAGCATTTAAAGAAAAATGGGAGAACATCAAACATAGGGACTCGTATACAAAACTTAAAGAACTGGAGGATTTATATAATCAAACAGGAGAAACCATAAATTGGACCAGGGCACATCTCATTGAAAAAAGATTCAGAAACATAGTCTCAAATAAGGAAAAGATGGTCTCATACCGAATTATTAGGAATGGCTACATATTTGGGGAAAAGAGAAAAAAAAGTGGACTCACTTATGACAATAGGCAACACATTTTAAATCTCTGTTGCAAATTTTGTAATATGAAAAAAGATAGTCCATCGCACATATTTCTTGACTGCCCATGCACCGAAAATATAATAGAAAGAACTAAAGATCTCATATCTCGCCTTAACCAAAATACGTCTGGATATCCAAAACGCAACTGCCACTGGGAGAGAAAAAAAAAAAATTTTTTGACATACCTTAAAGGAATATAATCTGAATTACCTGGATATAACTCCAAATTGGAAAGACCTATCGGGTGGTAATCTGAAATAGAAAAGCTTCTTTTTTGCATCGGAGGCTAACCACAAAATGCGAAAACCCTCATCCATATATTTATCCGGTCGAAAAGCTGCATTCCATGTAAAAGAATGAACTAATTAATGCATGAATCACTATGGTCTCATATGTGTTTCTGGTTTTTAAAGAAAACCTTTAAAAGAGGCCATTCTGATGAGCAAAACCTAGAAAAAACAATACTTAATAGCTCATATCTCATTACTGCATACCATTTTATTCATTTTCCTAAGTTTGTATTCTTCGAATCTTAATTCTCTTAGATGCTTCCTTCTCTACTTGACTTCCAGATCTCTTGTACTCTAACATCATAACACTATACAACTAATCTCCTCTACTGGGACTCTTCTTTCCTTATTATTGAACTATAATGCACCTGCATAAAAAACCTTTCATATGTTAAGAGAAATACCATCAAACACGGATATGATGATGTGGAGCGAACCACCAAAATACAAGCAATAGAAATTATTGCAAGTTACTGGTGAATGTGCACTGGTGCTGTAATTGGGCAGCAGCGTATTTAAAAACCTGAGCTCCACCGGACTTACAGGACATGACGGGGAAAACGAAAAACTCACCCCTGATCCGCCAAGTCTGCGCTCTGATCCGAAAAAGAAAAATTACAAAATAGTTTTAACGTTTGTAGGCAGTCAGAATGAGTTACTCTGCGGCTGTCTCTGGAAGTCTGTGCGAAAGAACCCCGAGTCCGCAATCGACCAGGTCACGCACCCTCTTCGTCTGTACAGATGAAAACTTGGACTTCAACTTAGTAATGAATTCGCGCAAACAAACACCTGGGACAAGGAATTTCTGTAATCAAATTAAAGGGTTATTCGAAATCAGGAGAAGGCTTTGGATGTTGTCTTTTCGTGAGACAGAAGGTCCAGAGTCCAGCTGTTGAGGTGACCTCCTTACGTCATATGGAGGACGAATTGAGACACCTCGTTGCCGAATACCATTCTAACTACCCCCTGGCGCCCCCGTTCGGGTATCGGTTGAAGGTATTCCGGAAGAAACAACCTTTGATATAGCAGTGACCGCTATAAATTAGACTCTGTTTGTAAGTCTTGTCAGAAAACGGGACATATAATGAATAACTGTCCCACTCGCGGAAGGCAATACCAATATTCGCGTGAGGCATGGCGCCTGCCATTACATCGAAGGAAAGTTCAGCTACAGAGGATTGAGAAGAATGATGTCATAAATATAGTGGAAGACAATTTTGCAGCTAACACCAAAAATGATGTTCCTCGATTTCCAGAGAATGACATAGACACCTACCGACTATCTGGGGAAACAGGAAATCCCCTAGACAACATAGCTACACCCGGACCATCTGGGGCGTTGGGAAATTCTCAAGAAGAAGCTACCGATAATCGACCCCCAGCATCATCTGAGAAGGCTGAAAATGTTCTCGGAGAACATAATAATAATTTACCCCCAGGATCATCTGAGGCTACTAGTTCAACAATAACAGAAGATACATAGGCAAAACTCAAATATAACAGACATATCTATATTACAATCGGAGGAGATGAATGGCTGGTCTATGTCTAAAGATGAAGGAGCACCGACGCTGGAAATACCACCGCCGTCAAATAGGAATCAGGCGAGAAAACTTAAAGAATTGTCTATCATAGGCAGCACACTATTTCATCCAACCAACTAAGTTTTATTCTATCCCAGGGCGGACGTCGACGAGTCATGCCAAAAAGAAGAAAAAGTCCTAGTCAAACCTTTTATAATATAGTGATATAAATAGAGGTAACAAACTGTTTTTTCACTTCTGTAGTGCAATCGTATTTCTTATTTTTATGCTTTTGTGGATCTCAGAAGACATGATGTATTTATTAAGCACCACCACTGATCCGGGCAAATATATTTATTTAAATGAATACATTTACATCTTCCGAAACACCATCCGGGAGTGACGATAATAACTTGAATGCGCATATATCAGGTTATAAAATAGATAATATGACGTCAAGATGACAGATCTATCCGTATATTCCATTAACACCAAGGGGCTGAGTTCACGATTAAATTATAGGCATGGGCAAGGCTGGTAGTACGGTACGGTACGAAGTTCGGTACGGTACGATTGAATTTTCCGGTATGATAGTACGGTACGATTCGTTTTTCAATTTTCGTACTTGGTACGGTACGGTACGAAGTTCGGTATTTATTTCGTACCGTACCGTACTCTTTTTCGTACCTTCGCATTACACTTTATTCTTCTCAAATGAATTCAAAAAATAATTTCATTTCACATCTATGCCGTTTCATAACGGGGCTCTGATAATGAAAATTGTGTCTATAAACGAATTTTTAAACTAAAGGGCAATTTTAAAATGATTAAAAGCGACGCAGGTATGGTAATAAAAACGCAACTGATTCACTTAAGCTGATTAGATGAGCTATGTCGTATATCGGTTTTACTGCAGTGGCGTGAAATTTTGTGATTGCGTGGAAATATAGGCCACTGATTTATGACGTCTTAATCTGAATGCATTTTTTTATAATAACGAAAGTTGTGATAGCCCAATTAAAATCGACAAGATAAGCAGCATTCATAATACTAAAAATCACGGTTCCCGAATATACCAACTACAATCGCGGATCCAAAAAAAATTTAGGGGGGCACATTTTTCCAACATGCAAACAAAGGCTTTCAAATTTACAAAAAGATTAGGGTGCCGGAGGCATATTATGGAAAACGAAATAAAAATACATGTTTTAAGAGTGAAGTAAACATTACCAGACAGGAAAATGTATCTGCGCGCCGGATGCCCGCTGAAATTTTTGTAAAAATTAAATAAAAATTCTCACTCTAAAGGCTAAATGCTACGAAATATACGAAATTATTCAGGGGAAATATTGCGCAACGCAGGCGCGCGAAAATTTTGTGAAAATTAAAATTAAAAACTCTCTCCCCTGGCCAATTCAACTGAGCTTACCAGTAACCACCGCTATTACGTTTTGTTTGTACTCTGACACACAGAAGTATATTATCAGAGCAGAAACATCATAATATAATGATATATTTAGGCTGTTTTTAGTTGAATGGTAGCTGATGCTCATCTTAAATAGAAGATATATTTTGTAAAAAAAACACCCATGTCACAATATAGACAACGAGGCATGTCGAGAATACGTCTGTGCGGTATGAAAAAATAAATAGCATTATTCAGCAATGTGAAGAGAACGTAAATTGCACCAGAAATACCAGATGCACAATGATAATGTTCTTATAACCATGCCTTCGAATGAGACCGCGCGAAACCCACGTGTGGCACAACGAACATTCTTTCGTCGAGAGAGAATTTCTTGTGACGACACAATGCTGCTAATATTGTAATATTGCTTCATGCCAGATTTTTTTGCGAAAACTGTGCTCATCCTACCACCATTTATCACCACCGGTCTACCATTCTCATATTATACGCAATGTGAACAATGATATTTGGGTGACATATGCTTAATTACACGCATGTTTTTCTGTCCTAGATTTTAAACCAGATATCATAAAACTACATCACTTTGATGTAAGATATTGGCGACGTTTCTTGCGGTGGCCAGATCTTACAAATAAAGCTTTATAAAATCAGCTTTGATGAAATAAACAAATGGGCAAATAACATAAACTAAAATATATACTGAAACACTAAAGAGAAAAACGCTCATGTAAAAGGTCGAAACTACTATTATAAAGGAACTGGAATAATGGTGAAGAAAGAAATGTACAGACGTAAGTCCTTTAAACTTATCTCAAACGATGAAGAACTAATAATATTTAACGTTTACGCCCTCCTCCCCCGAAAGCTAAAGCCGAATTTATTCAAGAGTTGTTGAATATAATAGATATGTATATCCCCTCAAACCAAATCATAATTGTGGGAGACAATTTTGTTTTAAATGAAGAGGACAGACTGTTCTCTGCTAACTTCGCACTTGGACAAGCTGAAAAGATTTTCAAAAACTTTATAACTGAAAATGAAATATTTGACACGTACAGAAGGAGGCATCCTAATAAGAGAATATTTACCCACATAGGACATAAACAAAGCAGACGGATCGATAGAATTTACAACTACAAGAACCTGAACTATTTTATATCTTCAAATAACTATGTGGTATACCAGATTTCAGATCACACTTTGAAGCCCTTTAAATAAAAAAAATCAAGTTTAAAAAAATTAGATGGGGAAAAGGGACGTGGAAAAATAATACCTCACTTTATAAAGAAGATAAATAAATACAAATTATGAATAAAGTATATCAAAGGACAAAATAAGACCTGAAACAATTTGAGACAATACTGGAGTGGTGGGATAACTTCAAAAAGAAAATAAAAAACACAATTTTTACTATTCGAAACGTCGGGCAAAAGTTAAATCAAATGAAACAGATCAAATCAATAAAAGTTTGGAAAACCTTATAGAGGTGGAGAAACTAGAAAACATTTCAAAAATTCAAGAATTAAAGAAGCAATGTCAAACCACGCAAAACGAAAAATAGATTTGACGCATATTGGCAAATAGAAAAGATATAGAAGAGGGTGAGACGCAATCGAAAAGATTTTATAGTAAATTAAAGATAAGAACAAGATATAAAACTGTAGAAAACTAAAATGGGAAAAATTGAAACAGAACAAAACATTATTTTAAAAATAATAGAAGAGTTTTACACTGACCTACGGGGAACAAAGGAAAAGATAGACGAGGAAAAACAACTGTACTATATATATTTAATGGAAAAGCCCCCAAATAACAAAAGAAGATAATGCTTCATCAAAGGAAATAATTCAGATCATTAAAAACATGCAAAATGATAAATCTCCCGGATTCGACGGTTTAGGGAAAGAATTTTATGTTACCTTTTAGAGCACTATTAAGGACGAATTCACACAACTGGTTAATAAAATATTGGAATTTGGGCATTTCCCGAAAAGCTATGCATGAGCTCGAATAAAACTTATTCATGAAAAAGAAGAGGAGACCGGATTACGTAACTGACGACCTGTTTCGAATCTGAACATCGACTACAAAATAATAACGAAACTTTTAACCAATAGATTGAAACATATAATGGACCCAATAATAAGCCCTTGACAAAAGAGCACCATACATGAAAGGAATATACAGGACGTCTACTATAATATAAATGCAACAACAAGCTATTGTAATGAAAATAAGATTCCAGGAATATTAGTCAAAATCGACAACTTAAAAGCATTTGATCTAGTGATTCACGGATTTCTGTTTAAGATATAGGATTAGGCTGATATCATTTTGCGCTACTAAAGACGCAACTACAAGTTGTTGCGACGACTTTTTAGAAAAATCAATTGAATCATCAGAACTACAGATGGGACTTTAAAATTCACGTTCCAAACAGGAGCGCCAATCAGAATTTCACTCGAAGAAATTCCTGATGAAACCACCTATTGCGTCGCGGTTGGGCGCGTGAACATGACAGGTTGCGCAACAGTGCCAATAACATGCACAAAGGCCGCTTTTTCGGCGTAATAACCAAAATAAAAAAAAGCAAAGCAAAAAGCTACTGCAAATCACACCACCAGTACCGCCAGTACCTCTACACCTGAACGAAAACAAGCAAGCAATCTTGATAATTTAAACTCGAAGTGTACAATCACCGAAAATCCGCCTGAAACAACGTTCATCCAGATACAAGCTGGGTAATGTTGGATGACTCCCTGCAAATAGAAAATATAGAAACACCTCGGATTGACAAATCGCCAGCACCGAACACCGACTCGAATAATAGCGAGGAAGTCGATTAGGGAGATTGGCAACAGTTCACCACACCACCACAAGGGAATAACCCTTTGGATCAACACTTACTAAGAGAGTTAAGACAATCGTCAATCATTGGGAACACTCCATTCAGTCTATATTACAAAGGCAGCCACCTGCTTTTTTGTTTAATGAATCAGATCGCCTTGGAGTAGGAAAAAAAACTTATAATTTGACCAAACCAATTTATACAGGAATAACAAGCTTTGTTGAAGTGAACGACCGCATTTCGAATCCTATAAGTATAATGAGAGGTATCCGACAAGGTTGACCTTTCATTATGCTTCTTTACACTATACATGTTGAGCTGCTAGCAAGATCTATCCAGGCAAATAACCAAATCGTAGGCATCAAGTTTCACCAGCAAGAAAAAGATTGGATCAATATCCAGACGATATAACCTTTTTCATGACAAGTCTGGCATCGATTTCAGTAATTTTATAAAGAAGTCAGGAAATTTAAACTAGAAACAGGACAAATGCTCAACATGGATAAAACCGAAATTTCATGTATAAACGATATATTTTTGGCTCGATGTTTCGGGGTCGTTCTTGAACGAACTTGTGTTCGCACTTTCAACGCCGTTTTGAAAAATACGATTGATATTGCGAGCACGGAAAGAACCAAAAAATGTCTTGCGCGTGCATATGCATCGACCCACTGTAGGTCCGGTGCAGGTGCGATAGACGCATGTAAATTCGACTAGACCAAATATTTAAAAGAAAAGAGAAAGAAAGCGCGGAAATAAATACAAATGCCTGTCTATTGTTTCCGCTTCGATATTACCTATTCCAATGTCAATTGGTGGCCATGCCCCCTCCCACCCCCTCTTTCACATTCCCGGTGAACTTTCCGTCGTTGTCAATACTGACACGAGTTCGTTCAAGGTTGAGAAAATTCCGTGTAGGGATTGGCAAGCGCGTCCAATACTGGATACAATACTGGAGTGGTGGGATAACTTTAAAAAGAAATAAAAAACACAATATTTACTATTCGAAACGTCGGGCATAAGTTAAAAGAAATGAAACAGATCAAATCAATAAAAGTTTGGAAAACCTTATAGATGTGGAGAAACTAGTAAACATACCAAAAATTCAAGATTTAAAGGAGCAATGTCAAACCACGCAAAACGAAAAATAGATTTGACGCATATTGTCAAATATAAAAGATATAGAAGAGGGTGAAACGCAATCGAAAAGATTTTATAGTAAATTGAAGATAAGAACAAGACATACAACTGTCGAAAACTAAAATGGGAAAAACTGAAACAGAACAAAACATTATTTTAAAAATAATAGAAGAGTTTTACACTGGCCTACGGGGAACAAAGGAAAAGATAGCTGAGGAAAAACAACTGTACTATATATATTTAATGGAAAAGCCCCCAAATAACAAAAGAAGATAATGCTTCATCAAAGGAAGTAATTCAGATCATTAAAAACATGCAAAATGATAAATCTCCCGGATTCGACGGTTTAGGGAAAGAATTTTATGTTACCTTTTAGAGCACTATTAAGGACGAATTCACACAACTGGTTAATAAAATATTGGAATTTGGGCATTTCCCGAAAAGCTATGCATGAGCTCGAATAAAACTTATTCATGAAAAAGAAGAGGAGACCGGATTACGTAACTGACGACCTGTTTCGAATCTGAACATCGACTACAAAACAATAACGAAACTTTTAACCAATAGATTGAAACATATAATGGACCCAATAATAAGCCCTTCACAAAAGAGCACCATACATGAAAGGAATATACAGGACGTCTACTATATTATAAATGCAACAACAAGCTATTGTAATGAAAATAAGATTCCAGGAATATTAGTCAAAATCGACAACTTAAAAGCATTTGATCTATTGATTCACGGATTTCTGTTTAAGATATAGGATTTGGATGATATCATTTTGCGCTACTAAAGACGCAACTACAAGTTGTTGCGACGACTTTTTAGACAAAATCAATTGAATCATCAGAACTACAGATAGGACTTTAAAATTCACGTACCCAACAGGAGCGCCAATCAGAATTTCACTCGAAGAAATTCCAGATGAAACCACCTATTGCGTCGCGGTTGGGCGCGTGAACAGGACAGGACAGGTTGTGCAACAGTGCGAAGTGCCAATAACATGCACAAAGGCCGCTTTTTCGGCGTAATAACCAAAATAATAAACGAGCAAAGCAAAAAGCTACTGCAAATCACACCACCAGTACCACCAGCACCTTTACACCTGAAGGAAAACAAGCAAGCAATCTTGATAATTTAAACTCGAACTGTACAATCACCGAAAATCCGCCTGAAACACCGTTCATCTAGATACAAGCTGGGTAATGTTGGATGACTCCCTGCAAATAGAAAATATAGAAACACCTCGGATTGACAAATCGCCAGCACCGAACACCGACTCGAATAATAGCGAGGAAGTCGATGCGGGAGATTGGTTACATTTCACCACACCACCACACGGGAATAATCCTTTGGATCAACACTTACTAAGAAAGTTAAAACAATCGTCAACCATTGGGAACACTCCATTCAGTCTATATTACAAAGGCAGCCACCTGCTTTTTTGTTTAATGTACTAGATCGCCTTGAAGTAGGAAAAAAACTTATAATTTGACCAAAGCAATTTATACAGGAATAACAAGCTTCGTTGAAGTGAACGACCGCATTTCGAATCCTATAAGTATAATGAGAGGTATCCGACAAGGTTGACCTTTCATTATGCATCTTTACACTATAAATGTTGAGCCGCTAGCAAGATCTATCCAGGCAAATAACCAAAGCTTAGGCATCAAGTTTCACCAGCAAGAAAAATATTGGATCAATATTCAGACGATATAACCTTTTTCATGACAAGTCTGGCATCGATTTCAGTAATTTTATAAAGAAGTCAGGAAATTTAAACTAGAAACAGGACAAATGCTCAACATGGATAAAACCGAAATTTCATGTATAAACGATATATTTTTGGCTCGATGTTTCGGGGTCGTTTTTGAACGAACTTGTGTTCGCACTTTCAACGTCGTTTTGAAAAATACGATTGATATTGCGAGCACGGAAAAAACTAAAAAATGTCTTGCGCGTGCATATGCATCGACCCGCTGTATGTGCGGTGCGTAAATTCGACCAGACCAAATATTCAAAAGAAAAGAAAAAGAAAGCGCGGAAATAAATACAAATGCCTGTGTATTGTTTCCGCTTCGATATTACCTATTCCAATGTCAGTTGGTGGCCATGCCCCCTCCCACCCCCTCTTACACATTCCCGGTGGACTTTCCGTCGTTGTCAATACTGACACGAGTTCGTCCAAGGTTGAGAAAATTCCGTGTAGGGATTGACAATCGTGTCCAATACTGGATACAATACTGGAGTGGTGGGATAACTTTAAAAAGAAAAGAAAAAACACAATATTTACTATTCGAAACGTCGGGCAAAAGTTAAAAGAAATGAAACAGATCAAATCAATAAAAGTTTGGAAAACCTTATAGATGTGGAGAAACTAGTAAACATTTCAAAAATTCAAGAATTAAAGGAGCAATGTCAAACCACGCAAAACGAAAAATAGATTTGACGCATATTGGCAAATATAAAAGATATAGAAGAGGGTGAAACGCAATCGAAAAGATTTTATAGTAAATTAAAGATAAGAACAAGACATACAACTGTAGAAAATTAAAATGGGAAAAATTGAAACAGAACAAAACATTATTTTAAAAATAATAGAAGAGTTTTACACTGACCTATGGGGAAGAAAGGAAAAGATAGATGAGGAAAAACAACTGTACTATATATATTTAATGGAAAACCCCCAGATAACAAAAGAAGATAATGCTTCATCAGAGGAAATAATTCAGATCATTAAAAACATGCAAAATGATAAATCTCCCGGATTGGACGGTACAGGGAAAGAATTTTATGTTACCTTTTGGAGCACTATTAAGGACGGATTCACACAACTGGTTAATAAAATATTGGAATTTGGGCATTTCCCGAAAACCTATGCATGAGCTCGAATAAAACTTAGTCATGAAAAAGAAGAGGAGACCGAATTACGTAACTGACGTCCTGTTTCGAATCTGAACATCGACTACAAAATAATAACGAAACTTTTAACCAATAGATTGAAACATATAATGGACCCAATAATGAGCCCTTCACAAAAGAGCACCATACATGAAAGGAATATACAGGACGTCTACTATATTATAAATGCAACAACAAGCTATTGTAATGAAAATTAGATTCCAGGAATATTAGTCAAAATCGACAACTTAAAAGCATTTGATCTAGTGATTCATGGATTTCTGTTTAAGATATAGGATTTGGATGATATCATTTTGCGCTACTAAAGACGCAACTACAAGTTGTTGCGACGACTTTTTAAACAAAATCAATTGAATCATCAGAACTACAGATGGGAGTTTAAAATTCACGTACCCAACAGGAGCGCCAATCAGAATTTCACTCGAAGAAATTCCAGATGAAACCACCTATTGCGTCGCGGTTGGGAGCGTGAACAGGACAGGTTGTGCAACAGTGCGAAGTGCCAATAACATGCACAAAGGCCGCTTTTTCGGCGTAATAACCAAAATAATAAACAAGCAAAGCAAAAAGCTACTGCAAATCACACCACCAGTACCACCAGCACCTTTACACCTGAAGGAAAACAAGCAAGTAATCTTGATAATTTAAACTCGAACTGTACAATCACCGTAAAACCGCCTGAAACTACGTTCATCCAGATACAAGCTGGGTAATGTTGGATGACTCCCTGCAAATAGAACATATAGAAACACCTCGGATTGACAAATCGCCAGCACCGAACACCGACTCGAATAATAGCGAGGAAGTCGATGCGGGAGATTGGTTACAGTTCACCACACCACCACAAGGGAATAACTCTTTGGATCAACACTTACTAAGAAAGTTAAAACAATCGTCAATCATTGGGAACACTCCATTCAGTCTATATTACAAAGGCAGCGACCTGCTTTTTTGTTTAATGTACTAGATCGCCTTGGAGTAGGAAAAAAAACTTATAATTTGACCAAAGCAATTTATACAGGAATAACAAGCTTCGTTGAAGTGAACGACCGCATTTCGAATCCTATAAGTATAATGAGAGGTATCCGACAAGGTTGACCTTTCATTATGCTTCTTTACACTATAAATGTTGAGCCGTTAGCAAGATCTATCCAGGCAAATAACCAAATCTTAGGCATCAAGTTTCACCAGCAAGATAAAGATTGGATCAATATTCAGACGATATAACCTTTTTCATGACAAGTCTGGCATCGATTTCAGTAATTTTATAAAGAAGTCAGGAAATTTAAACTAGAAACAGGACAAATGCTCAACATGGATAAGGCCGAAATTTCATGTATAAACGATATATTTTTGGCTCGATGTTTCGGGGTCGTTTTTGAACGAACTTGTGTTCGCACTTTCAACGCCGTTTTGGAAAGAACCAAAAAATGTCTTGCGCGTGCATATGCATCGACCCGCTGTAGGACCGGTGCAGGTGCGATAGACGCATGTAAATTCGACCAGACCAAATATTCAAAAGAAAAGAGAAAGAAAGCGCGGAAATCAATAAAAATGCCTGTGTATTGTTTCCGCTTCGATATTACCTATTCCAATGTCAGTTGGTGGCCATGCCCCCTCCCACCCCCTCTTACACATTCCCGGTGGACTTTCCGTCGTTGTCAATACTGACACGAGTTCGTCCATGGTTGAGAAAATTCCGTGTAGGGATTGGCAAGCATATCCAATTGCGCGCGCATGCCGCGAGTGTCGTAACGACGTAGCGCTGCGTCCCAGCACTTGTTAATGCAAACTGCCCGATGCCAAATATATTCCGATGCCTTCGATAAGAGGGGGCATAAACAAAAACAAATATTTGGTCGACAATGCACAATGCAATTCATATTTGACACTTGGATTTTTTCAATAACAAATGTGCGAGGATAGCAACCAAAGCAAAAGATAGTTTGCGAGTAAAAGAGACATGAGACGAAGTGCAAACGTCGTGACGCACGCGCATGCGACTATTCAAACGCGCAGAGATTAAATATTAGACTAAAAGACTGATTTGAAAAATAAAAAACCACCAGTCGGCCACCTCTCAGAGCAATCGCTTTAGAAAGGCATGTGCGAACATTATAGCACATTCGTAAAACGCGCACAAATAAAAGAATATGCCAAAAGTAACTAATTAAAGAAAAAAATAATTACAAAATGAAAAAAAAATCAGTCGGGCACTTCTCAGAGCAAGCGCTTGTAGAAGCCTCAAGATATGGCTCAATACGATTTCAATCTAATCGTTGATGCAGTGCGAAACAAATTGAACGGGGTAGTGTTTTCCTTGGTAACGCTGTAAAGGAATGAGAAGTAATAGAAAACGTAAAGCGACGTCTCTTCGTGCACAAATCATTCGATGAAATCGCCTTGACTGGTAAAGCATAGCTTAGCCAGTGATAGCAAGAGTTTGAATATTGCGATTGCATATTATGGCTGGCTTCGATTGCATATTTGAACACAGCAACAAGGTCTACGGCGTTGAGCGTAGTTGCCTTTGTGGAGCCTTCGGTGTACTCTGCCGACTGGAAACAGTAGACCGGCGCCGGACGACCGGGTCTCAGACTTCGCCTTCGATTTGTCGCTTTTCCCTCTTGCAGACATGTCTTCTTTTTTAAAAAAATGACGGGTCAAAAAATCGGATTAGTTTGATCTAGGCCGCCATATCCATGTTAATCATGTAGAGCAAAGGTTTTTAAACTTTGCTGCCCAATTGCAGGTAACCATTTAGAATGACTTTCCAGTTGGGTACTACTTCATATATATCCATGCTACCGAATTGAATTTCTATCCCGCTGAGAAAGAATAGCACATGTCTGATAATTAGACTTTGCATATCTTTCTCTTCCCTTTTTGTAATTATTCTGTTTTGACATTCCAATCTTCTTTTTGTCCTAATTATGTCAACTTTCATTATTGCGGTTGTTTTAATTGTAATTCTTCGACATAAGTACGATATAATATTTCTTCGTTGGATAGTGATATTGATTTACCGCAAATATCAGATAACATACTAATTATTTGATATATCAAATTGTCAATATTCGGGCGGTGTAGGAAGAAGACAATTTGACAAATTTTTTATGAGGAATTTATAATGTTACTCAGTATTGGTTTTAGCCGATTAGTTGAGATTTTCTGCTATTATTTTATAGTCGACATTCAAGTTTGAAATCGGTCGCCGATTTTTTAGTTCTTCCTGGGGTCCTGAGGCCAACAAGACATGGCGCTTTGTTAATAATCATGGATTTTAAAACCGCATAGACTTCTCCCACTGATATCCTCAAGGCTAGATCTGTTATTTCATTCCCATTCATCATGTTCAGATAATGTTCTTCTTTTGCATATGTATTTGGATGTTCCGATTGGCCCCGAGGATTTTAATAAAGTTCCTCTGCTGTTTCCATTATGACATCTTTATTACTTGTAATTTGGCTTGATTTGTTTAAATTTTTTCTATTGTGGTTTGTTTTGATCTTGTTTTTAGTCCGTCAAAAAAAGAATTTTATTGGTCTTTCATTTCATTGGTTCCAAGTTCTGTATATTAGATTTCAAATTTAGGAACTTTATTTTTTGATCAGTTATGTTTTGTAGCCCCTTCCTCAAATGTATTGCGGGGATATTTTCAGTTTTAACTTCGTTTATTAAGTTGTTAATTGCTCCTTTTCTTGCTGTAGACGTTGATAGATAGTTATTAAAAATCTTAGATCGTCATATAAAGATGTATTATTCTTTGAAATCTCCTTTCCGCAGCGTATTTTTATTGAATTTTTAATAATGACAAATGGTATAAGTAGACGATCTGCGATGCTGTATATAATGTGGCCAGTTGTTTTGATAAAAATATCAAGGTTTGTTGAATGGTAAATTCTATCAATTCTTCGGCTCCGTGTTGACCCAGTGTGAGTAAACATTTTATTGTTCAAGTGTCTGCTTCTAAATGTATCCACTATGTTGTGTTCTATTAAAAAGTTATTGAATGCTTCCTCTATAATTGATTTTGTATAGTTTCTATTAAATAGTGCATCCTTTTTATCCATTATCATATAAAAATCACCAGCCAAAATTATTTCGCACCTTAGAATGTTTCGTTCCACTATACTGTTATTATTTTAAGGATGCAATTTGATTGGTCTGCTTCTTTTTTTACAGGCAAATATATATTAATAATCAGAATTATTTGGTTGTTAAATTGTATTTTTATGGATTCGGGCGGTGTAGGAAGAAGACAATTTGACAAATTTTTTATGAGGAATTTATAATGTTACTCAGTATTGGTTTTAGCCGATTAGTTGAGATTTTTGCTATTATTTTATAGTCGACATTCGAGTTTGAAATCGGTCGCCGATTTTTTAGTTCTTCCTGGGGTCCTGAGGCCAACAAGACATGGCGCTTTGTTAATAATCATGGATTTTAAAACCGCATAGACTTCTCCCACTGATATCCTCAAGGCTAGATCTGTTATTTCATTCCCATTCATCATGTTCAGATAATGTTCTTCTTTTGCATATGTATTTGGATGTTCCGATTGGCCCCGAGGATTTTAATAAAGTTCCTCTGCTGTTTCCATTATGACATCTTTATTACTTGTAATTTGGCTTGATTTGTTTAAATTTTTTCTATTGTGGTTTGTTTTGATCTTGTTTTTAGTCCGTCAAAAAAGAATTTTATTGATCTTTCATTTCATTGGTTCCAAGTTCTGTATATTAGATTTCAAATTTAGGAACTTTATTTTTTGATCAGTTATGTTTTGTAGCCCCTTCCTCAAATGTATTGCGGGGATATTTTCAGTTTTAACTTCGTTTATTAAGTTGTTAATTGCTCCTTTTCTTGCTGTAGACGTTGATGGATAGTTATTAAAAATCTTAGAAGGTCATATAAAGATGTATTATTCTTTGAAATCTCCTTTCCGCAGCGTATTTTTATTGAATTTTTAATAATGACAAATGGTATAAGTAGACGATCTGCGATGCTGTATATAATGTGGCCAGTTGTTTTGATAAAAATATCAAGGTTTGTTGAATGGTAAATTCTATCAATTCTTCGGCTCCGTGTTGACCCAGTGTGAGTAAACATTTTATTGTTCAAGTGTCTGCTTCTAAATGTATCCACTATGTTGTGTTCTATTAAAAAGTTATTGAATGCTTCCTCTATAATTGATTTTGTATAGTTTCTATTAAATAGTGCATCCTTTTTATCCATTATCATATAAAAATCACCAGCCAAAATTATTTCGCACCTTAGAATGTTTCGTTCCACTACTGTTAATATTTTAAGGATGCAATTTGATTGGTCTGCTTCTTTTTTTACAGGCAAATATATATTAATAATCAGAATTATTTGGTTGTTAAATTGTATTTTTATGCTGTTACAACTGTTTATTATATGCACTTCATGTGAGAATATTTCACTGTTGTACCTTATCATAATACCCGCTCTTTGAAAGAAACGTTTGGAAACAGGTGACATAGTCTTTAGTTCCTCGGTGTTAATAAAATCTCGTACTGTAAATTTTTAGCCCATTTTATTTTGTTCAGATGGGTGACTCGGTATAGTTCCATATTTCGAGTAAGGAGTAACTTGAAGGCCTATATATGACGTAAAGAGGAATATAATCCTCTTGATAAGTATCACTATATCGTATATAATACGATTGTATTACAATATAGTATGTACTTAAACTTTTTGATTTACAGTGTATTCTTGCTTACCATACGACAAGTTCATTACAGGTGACGTTCCACCGCGCTAGCGAAGTTAGTTAGGAAGTTAGTCAGTTAGGTTTTATGCAACTTTAGCACATTTATGGCCCTGTCTACCTTCTTTCACGTGATTTCCATGCGATCTGGGTTCAATTATCGAACTTTCAGTTAACAAAAATGCCCTTCTCTCATCCGAATTTATGTAAATTTAGCCCGCTTATGCCCCTGTTTGGCCTCATCCGAATTTATGTAAATTTACCCGCTTATGCCCCTGTTTGGCCTAATAACCTGTGTCGCCTACCTTCTTTGCAGCGGGATTTCCATGCGATCTTTCACAGTTGGCAAAGACCTCATAGATCGTTTTTGCTTCCTATATTTTCTTAACTCGGGGCTTAGGGTTCTGAAGGTTTGTGCGGAGCGTGTATCGTCTTTGGGTTGTCGTATCATCGTATACTATTATTTGAGTCTTTAATATTCTAGGATTTTCGGCGATAATCCTTTCAGTACTAAGCACCGGCATGGAGCCTGCTAGGATTGTTGTGTCGGCTTTGCCATCTGGGGGTTGCGCATCGACGTCTGGCTTAACGCTGCTAGCACTCGGACTATCACGTCGGGTTATATATGGTACAGTTTTTCTGGTTACTACCTTTTGTGGTGGTTGCACATTCCTATCAAGTTTTGTACAGATTGCGCGAGTACAATAACATATGCACGTTTGAGGGTTAAGTTATCTTTCCGAGTTGGTTGTGTCTATGTTGTTGCGTTTGTTAGAAGGGGGGAGGCAGAACGTCTTTCTAACAATCTTTTTAAAGGCGGCCTAATTTGTTGCAGAAGCTGCATCGCGGATCTAATTGACATTCTTGCCAGGTGTGATCTTTTTCAAAGCCGATCGAGCACTGCGGTGCATACATTTCTTTGGGTAAATAGATCTTACGCCGAAGTTCATCAACAAAGGCAAATTGTGGCACTTTGTCAATTTTAAAATCGCAAAGTTGATATGACCGTTGTATATACGCGTGCTTCTGTGCCATGACTTACTAGCAAAACGGTTGCTGATTGCTGATATCGCCTTTGCTGGAAGTCTTTCATCAGCTATACCTTTAACCGAGATACGGACAGGCGGCGCTTTGGAAAATTCAAGTTCAAGTTCAGCTTGACCCTGTTGTTCTATTAATTGCAGTCATAAAGGCTTCGCAACAGCCTTACTAGGTTGTTTTCGTTTGTTTATAGGATATTACCAACTTACCTCGTTTTGCTTCGAAGAGTCCTGTTATATGATTGACAAAGTTACTTGCTTTTTGGTGGTTGTTTAATGGATCCAAAATGTCCTCGAATTTTTATAAATCCAGATCTGTCAATGTTTCTATGAAGAGAGTGCGGTCTCGTTTTTCTACGATTGTTGCTGTGACTGACTAAGCGTTAGTTTAATACTGATATTTCACAACAGAAATTGCTGCTTGCTATATCCTTCCCTGATAGGGTTATGGTCCGACATGGCCTTAGAAAAAACAAAACGGTTTTCTATTACGTAGTAAAGACACTCCTCGCCTTCGTTTCTCTGCGTTGCAACGTGGTGAATGCCGGTGGAGCGCGCTTCTCCCGATATATATACCTCGAAGCCAGCTCAGCGCTAAACAATAAATAAATGAAGAGCCATTTTTTTAACGCTCGGTTCTCTCGCAAGATGTAAACGGGAAACTATCCTGCCTAAACCCATCTATAAGGAAGACTGTATGTAAATCCGTTATGTCAGGTCCCGGTGCCAGTTCTTCATAGCACACCTTACTTTTTTGCAATTTATATTATTAATAGCGTCCACTGCAAATAAAAGGTCGTTTCGTTCGGAATACCTTTTACCGACACCCGAACGGGGGCGCCAGAGGGAAGAGATAATGTTATTCTGCAATGAGGTTACTCAATTTGTCCTCCAGATGACACAAGGGAATCAACTCGACGACTGAACTTTCCGTCGCACGCAATAAGAACATCCAAAGCCTTCTTCTTGCTCCTAATAACCCTTCAATTTGATTACAGCAATTCCTTGTCCCAGGTGTTGGATTGAGCGATTCCATTACAAAGTTGAAGTCCAATTCTTCTTCTGTCTCCGCGAAGAGAGTGCGTAGCGTCGTTGATTGCGAACGCGGGTTTCTTGGACACAGAATTCTAGAGACAGCCGCACAGAAACTTTAAAAGCTGGCTAAACCGAGGAAGGCACGCAAAAACAAGCCCCCTCGATGCTGGTGTGTTCGACGACGAATGATGTCTTTAGGGCGCGTAGATGACCGTAATTCAACAAAAGACGCACGTCAACGAACACGATAAAAACAATAGAGCGCGCGAAAATTACCCAATTGCACGTCGACTGACATACGCTACATAGAATTGTGAGAGTCGCCAACAAACTATCATTCTTCAAGGTAAGATATAAAAAAGATAAAAAGAAGAAAACGATATAGGCTAAATCAATTTTAATGCAATTGTCTCGAAAAATAAAATTTCCGTAAAAATAAATAAAATTTCACATTAGGTATGGACAATATTATGTTGATAACATTTTGGCTTGGTAATAGATGAACGGGATGCTCTTTTAAATAATATTTTTCAGATTAACTGCACTTGGAAAGGAATTCAAAATCTTTATACGTGAATATACCATACAGGACACATACAGAAGCAGATACCCCAATAAGAGAATTTTCACCTACACCACAAAAGGCCCCAAAATAAATACTCTATCCGATCATCTTCTTATTCCCTTTCTTAAAATAAGGAAAATGGAAAAAATCAGATAAGGAAAAGGAAATTGGAAAAATACTATTTCCCTATATTCTGACACAAACTAACAAACTATATTAGGCAACATCTATCGAAGATCGCAGGAAGACATGCAGGATTTTGAACTTATTCAAGATTGTTGGGACGACCTAAAACAGGGGTCGGCAACCTAGGGCCCGCGGGCCAGGTCTGGCTCATCAGGTGCTTATTTCCTGCCCGCAAACAGTTCCAAGCAAAAGCATGCAATTCGGCCCGCCACGAATACTAACTCTTGCAAAAATTATTAGCTTCGTTGCACACGTTTCTTTCTTGTGACGTAATAATTGCAACTGGTTAAGTATTTCGAACGAGTGTACGGCGAAGGCTACTGCGAAGCCTTCTGCGTAGTAAGTAGCGTTTGTTTTACGAAACTTTTTTATACTTGTAAGTTAACGCAAGTAAGCTAAAGTTTATTGGAGTTGTTGCGGGACAGCGGTACTGATGTAGGTGGATGTCATAACCGTATTATGAATCTAAATTTGGATATATTTCAAAACTTAGATTGCAACTGTTGGCAGGAGTAACGATGGCAAAACGTAGAAAAGTGGATTTGGAGAAACGAAGTTTTCAGCAAGACTAGACTGAGAAATACTTTTTTATCGAGCATTATGGCAAAGCAGTTTGTTTGATATGTCAGAAAAGTGTGGCGGTCTATAAGGAATTTAACATTAAACGGCATTACGAATCATTGCATGACAAATTTGACGAACTTTCTGGGAGTAAGAGAAAAGTGAAAATAGAAAACTTAAGATCAAATTTACGAAAACAACCAGGCTTGTTCGTGAAGAACAACAGTGAGGCTGAGGCTAATACAAGAGCTTCCCTTGCGGTCTGCTCCATAACTGTTAAGAAAATGAAGCCATTCACTGACGGTGAGTTTGTAAAAAAATGTTTAATGACCGTTGTAGATGAAGTTTGCCCCGACAAAAGGGCGCTTTTCTCCAACGTCAGTTCATCTGCGAGAACTGTGACGTGTAAAGTTGGAACATTTTCGAGCGATGTCAAGGGTCAACTTCGAGATAAATGTGATCAATTGGAGTACTTTTTATTACCGATCGATGAAAGTACTGATGTTAAAGATACAGTACAGTTAGCAGTATTCATACGTGGCGTGACACCAAATTTTGTTGTCATTGAGGAGTTTGTGGAGGCTGTACCCATGCACGGTACAACACGTGGCGAAGACAGGCTTTGTTACAGTCTTGTACAGACAATCTTAACTTGGATCTTTCTAAATTGATATCAGTTACTACGGATGGCGCTCCAGCTTTGGCAGGGGAAAGTAAAGGAGTTGTTGCTCTGTCACAAAAACATTTGGAGGAACACCAGGAGGTTTTGGCATCAAAATTCGAACATATGTCGGACGTAATGGACAATGTTGTGGAAACTTTTAACTGTATTTTAGCAAGAGGTTTGAATCATCGCCAGTTTCAGGCCTTGTTAGTTCATGAGAATTGACAATATCCTGACTTGGTGTATTACTGCAATATCAGATGGCTTAGTCGAGGTTCAATGCTCCAACGAGTCTATAACTTGCGAAAAAAAACGTAACAATCTTGCAACAAAAGAACATGAACACAAGTTATTTTGATGACACCGAATGGGTTACTGACTTGGCCTTTTTGGTGGATTTAACATCACATTTGAGCGAGTTGAATTTAAAATTACAAGGTCGCGGACACCTGATAAGTTTTCTTTTTGATTCTATTGCTGCATTTGAATGTAAGCTGCGACTTTGGGAACACCAACTTCATAATTCTAATTCTGCACATTTTTCCAATCTTGGTGATAACAGTCCGTCAAGTACGTCGAAATATGTGGAGGTTCGAATACATGCGAAGGCACAAACACGAATTCACGTTACTGGCAACACCTTTTGATGTTGATCCCGCCGATGCGGACCATAGTTTGAAGATGGAACTGATTGAACTTCATAATAATGCAATGTTGAAGTCGACGTTTCACGTTACTTCTCCGGGAGTGTTTTACAAAGAGCATATATCTGCAACTCTATTTCCGAAATTACGGGATAAAGCGAAAAGAGTTGTATCCATGTTTGGGAACACTTAAACTTCGATCACGTTTATCGGATGAGCATGTTAATGATGTTTTACAAATTTTTTTTTCCAATATCAAAACTGACTTTGACAATTTGGCAAAAAAATGCAAATAATACCAACATTCACATTGAATTGTTACACAGTTTTGTTGTTTTAATAATTGGTTTCAAAGTAATAAATTCCCTTTATCATATCATGAACATATTTTATAATCATGAATAGGAGTGTAAAACGGTGTGCAATTCAACGGTAATTTATTCGCGTTTCGGAAAATCTGTCCCGACCAGTGACGGCCCGCCAGTATATTTTATTTTATCCAATAAGCCCGCGGCTCAGAAAGGTTGCCGACCTCTGATCTAAAACTAAAAATCATACCATATCATACTCCATATATACAGCAAAAGAAAGAAGAGAAGCAATTAGAAATATAGACAATATTATAGCTCATATATTAGAAGATAGAAAGAAATATAATATAAATAATACTGTCGGAATGAACTACATGTAATATTGGATGAAAAGCTGAAATTTGACACCATACTCGCGCAGATGGTGGAAACCAAACAAGAGGAAAACTGCTAGAATATATTTTTACGGCCGAATTCGCACCAGGGCAAAACAAACAACGATATAAAAAATTAAAACGGCACAAGGACAAATAACTTCGAATTCGGAACAACTAATGGACGAAATAAAAAGCTTTTACAATAGGCTCTGAAATGATAGGCATAGTATAGACGAAACAGTGAAAAAACACTCTTTAAGCCTAATGGATAATAGTAGAATATTGGAACATGATAACCACAACATAGAAAAATATATTACCAAAGAAGAAATATTTATACAATAAATTCCATAGCTAATAATAAATCACCTGGTTTAGATGAACTGAGTAAAGAATTTTACGTTAAATTTTGAGAAATAATAAAAACCAGTTTAACAAATTCATGTAACAATTTATTTAAGTTTGTAATACAACTCATGAGTTCTGCTTCTGCAAGAATTAAAGTACTTTATGAAAAGGGTGACGAATACGATCTAAAAACTGGCGACCTATCTCGAACCAGAACGTAGATTATAAAATAATAACCAAAATATTTACGAATCAGAACACATAATAAGCTCCACTCAGAAAACTACAATATCGTTTCGGCAATAAATTACTATAAAAATCATCGAATTCCAGGAGTTTTCATTTCTATAGATAATTTAAAAGCGCTTGACATAGTGGACCATGATTTTTTATTAATAATATTGAATAGAGTCGGACTTGGAAAATAGACTCATAACCTGATAAAAGCATTTATAACGGAAACAAAAGTTACATCGAAGTTAATGGCCGTTTAAACAATCCTATCAACCTACTGAAGGGGATTAGACAAGGTTATCCTCTCAATATGTTACTTTTGACTGTAATTGCAGAGCCTTTAGCATGGTCCATACAACAAAATAACCAGATCATGGGAATTAAAATTGGAGTGAAAGAAAAGAAACTGAATCAATACCCAGACATCGTTACCTTCTTTATAATTAATGAACAGTCAATATCAGCTATCCTTTCTGAAGTAAATAAGTTTTACCTGGCCACAGGGCAACAAATAAATATGGACATAACTGAAATGCTTTACAACATCGAGCAGGCAGAAGAAATTATTTTAAATTTCACCTTACAAAACGTATATTGAAACTTCAATAAAAATTTGTGACATAAAATACGGCGACATCACCTGGGAATTGATCTGGAAAGAGAGATTACTTAAGATAAAGAAAGTTATGAATATGACAAAAGACCGCAAGAATACTTGATACGGAAATCCCATCATTTTAAACTCGTTAGCTCTGTTTTCCAGCCTTTACCATGCAAGAGTGTTGGATATCCCCTTAACCTTCCTACAACAAATCAAACAAATCTACTTCACCTACATGTGGCATCCTGAAAAAATTGAATTAACTAAAAGACTGGACTTAATTAAAGACAAAGACAGGAAGGTTTTAATATGATTGAGATAGACTCAAAAATAAAACCCTGTAAAATAGAAAAATAAGGATTTGAATGAAAATAACGTCTCCAACACAGTTCTGGCATTTCCAAGCAATCTATCAGCTAGAACAAGGCTTATACCACTAAATAAATCACTATACTTAAATGCTACCCCGCATAGCTGGAATATTCATAGGTATTGGGCAACTTCACTGAATATTTTAAAATTAATGAAAGCAACAAAAGACAAATGAATAAACTTCAAACACAAAGAAATATGCAATAAATTCAAAAAAATAAATATAACGACATCAAACTTTGGATCAAATATTGACTCGAGTTTAGCACATTTGACCGGGAGAGAATTCGAAACAATAATCAATAACCTGGAAAGAACTATGTCATATCGGTTGATAAGAAATGGGTATACGTTTGGAGACAAAATGAGAAACAGTGGACTGATATATAATAAATTTAATAGGATTTTTATATTGGAATGTAAATTTTGCAATAACAATTGCGACAATTCTTCTCATATTTTCTTGGACCGTCGGCAAGTGGGATTAATTATAAATAAAATCAGGAATATAACTTCAGCTCTTCTTGAAGAAAATAGCATTATTTCAAGAGAACAAGACTTTTATAACACGTATGATGGGCTAGGGGCCTGAAAAACTAAGTAACATAGTTTGCATATTATGAACAGAAGTAACAGCATAAAAATCAAATTTAACAACCAAATATTTCGGATTGTCAATATATATTTGCCAGTAAAAAAGGGAACAGATTAATCAGATTACATCCGGAGAATAATGACAGTAGTGGAACAAAACATTTTAAGCTGCGAAATAATTTTAGCAGGTGATTCCAATATGATACTGGATAAAAACGATGCACTATTTAATAGGAACTATTAGAGAGATCAATTATAGAGGAAGCATTCAATAACTTCTTTATATCTTTATAACTTCAAAATAGTGGGTACATTCAGAAGCAGATACCCAAACATTAAAATCTTTACCCACACTGGATCAACACCGAGCCGAATAATTGATAGAAATTACCATTCAACAAACCTTGACATTCTTATCAAAACAATTAGCCACATTATAAGCAGCATCGCAGATCATCTATCTCATACCATTTGTCAATATTAAAAATTCAACAAAAATACGCTGGGGAAAGGGGATTTGGGAGAATAATACATCTTTATATGACGACCCAGGATTTTTAATAACTATTGAAAATATCTATCAACGTCTACAGCAAGAAAAGGAGCAATTTGACTCAATACAAACTTGGTGGGACTATGCAAAAAGGCTATCAAAAAACAGTCAATTGCTTATTCCATACGAAACAACAAAATTCCCGAATTTGACATCTAATATACAAAACTTGGAAGACAATGAAAGACCAATAAAATTCTTTTTTGACAGACTTAAAAACAAGATCAAAACAAACCACAATAGAAAAACTTGAAACAAATCAAGGCCAAATTACAAGTAATGAGAATCTCATTATAGAAACAGCAGAGGAATTTTATAAAAATCCTTGGAGCCAATCGGAACATACAAATGCAAAAGAACATTACCTGAACATGATGAATGGGAGTAAAATAACAGAAAATAACAGATATAATATAGCCTTGCGGATGATTAACAGCCGTTGTTCTTAGGTTGATAATTTGTTGTATTATTTTGCTTCACAGTGTAGTATGGTGTATGGTGCTTAATCTTATGCTTTTTAAGTTATATTCGTTAAAGTCTAGATAAACTCAGTATCTGTTCCCCAGAGGCGCGACCATTTAATAAACTGCGATAAAGACCACATTGATATGGATAAAGTTTCACGGCCTTCTCGCTCGAATGTTCTACCCAGCGCGCCTGACACTGAAAGTGCTTTTCAGAGTAGTTGAACGGAATAACGAGAACAAAGAAACTTAATTTGACAAGCGTGGAATACTAGTGAATTTTTTGGCTCATGAAGTCTATTCTCCGTTCAAGATGGAGGAAACTTATGGAGGAATCGTTACTGCTGTAAAATCTGCTTATGCAAAGAAGCGTAGTTCTGTGTATGCCCGTCGTTTGCTTGCAACCAGATCGTAGAAACCAGACGAATCTGTTGCTGAGTGTGTTCAAAATTTGAATCAGATAGCTCACCTTTGGAATTGGAAGCTGTAACTACAGAAAAGTATAAAAAAGGGATGGTTCGAGATGCAATAGTATGGCATAGGCTCGTCTATGATACGTAAAATACTTTTGAAAGGTTGTGATTAAAATCTTTCGAAAGCCGTTGAAATTGCGAGTATAGAAGACGCTCTTTGTCAATCAAGTGTACATCATCATTCACCTGTAATATCTGCGTCTGCTCCACCAAAAATGATTGAAAAATATGGAGAATCTGACAAATTATCTAAAGGATTTGGAGATAGCGGTTGTTATGCTAAAGAAGTAAAACACCAATTCTGGAAAACAGAAATATCTATACTGTGAATACGGTTTTCATAGCCGCTCAGGTTGCCCTGCGCGAAACTCCAATTGCAATTACTGTAGTCGACGAGGACATTACAGCCGAATATGTTCGTCCAGAAAGAGATCTACAGCGTCTTCTATAGATACAACTGCCTCCTTGTCTGGATATTTAACGACTTTGAAATAGCAACAATGTTCTAAGGTATGGGCTGGAAATAGCAACTGTGAATGTCCTCGTTTGTCAGATGAACGTTTGTTTGTCAGATGAACGTTTGTGCATTGGTTGATCCAAATTGGTTGGCGCCAATTTCAAGCACCTGTAAATGCAAACTGGCTATTTTTAGCCACTTATTAGAATGGATCGCTCTGTCCAAAGCCTTGTAACAGCGGCCACTTACAGACGGACATGATTTCAATTGCTGAAAAGATATGATCTTCTCCTGTTCGACTTAGCCTACGCAAGTTATTACATTTAGTAATGTCAAAAGTTAGGCAATTAAAAGAAGATATGAATGAAAATTTGCACAATGTAATTCATATAGAATATATGATTCACTAGTTGGACAAGTTAGTTCTTCAACATATACCAAAATGTAATGTAAAATTCGTTACTAAGACAATGACAACCTGGTGCTTTGTTATTAGCCGCAATCTCGCGTACACTTCCTTCTCTTCTATCAGCTCCTCATAACTTGACTTTATGTTTCCGGTTAGTTTAATCACATTCACCAAATTCAGATGGTGTTGAATAGTCATCTTGAAAGTTGACTTTTTGAGTTCCTGTTCACTTATCTTATCACTAACATATTCCGAATTACATTTATTAGGTTTTATTTAAAGTTTCCAGGTATGTCCCATTTATACGGTTTTTAATTGCGTTATCTGTTTCAAAACGCCTTTCATATTATCCTTCAATAAAGTAATTTTTCATTCTGCATTATTTAGCCTTGTTCAATCATTGTCATCGACCTAAATATGGGTATGGATATTTTTGATTTTCATCTTCAGCTCTGTAATTAGATTAATTAAATTAATCTTTATTAAATACCAAAATATAAGATAGAAGTCTTTGATGAGGCCAACAAGACCTGGCGCTTTGTTAATAATCATGGATTTTAAAACCGCATAGACTTCTCCCTCTGATATCCTCAAGGCCAGATCTGTTATTTTCTGTTATTTCATTCCCATACATCATGTTCAGATAATGTTCTTTTGCATATGTATTTGGATGTTCCGATTGGCTCCAAGGATTTTTATATTGTGGTTTGTTTTGATCTTGTTTTCAGTCTGTCAAAAAAGAATTTTATTGGTCCTTCATTTCATTGGTTCCAAGTTCTGTATATTAGATTTCAAATGTAGGAATTTTATTTTTGATCAGTTATGTTTTGTAGCCCCTTCTTCAAATTTATTGCGGGGATATATTTTCAGTTTTACCTTCGTTTATTAGGTTGTTAATCGCTCCTTTTCTTGCTGTAGACGTTGATAGGTATTTTCAATAGTTATTAAAAATCCTATTCTTTCAAATCTCCTTTCAACAGCGTATTTTTATTGAATTTTTAATAATGACAAATGGTATAAATAGATGATCTGCGATGCTGTTTATAATGTGGCCAGTCGTTTTGATAAAAATGTCAAGGTTTGTTGAATGGTAAATTCTATCAATTTTTCGGCTCCGTGTTATTTCGAATTATTTGGTTGTTAAATTTTATTTTAATTGCTGTTACATCTGTTTATTATATGCACTTCATGTGAGAATATTTCAATGTTGTACCTTATCATAATACCCGTTCTTTGAAAGAAACGTTTGGAAACAGGTGACATAGTCTTTAGTTCCTCGGTGTTTATAAAATCTTATACTGTAAATTTTTCGCCCATTTTATTTTGTTCATATGGGTGACTCGGTGTAGTTCCATATATATATATGACGTAATGAGGAATAAATTCCTCTTGATAAGTATCACTATAGCGTATATAATACAACTGTATTACAATATAGTATGTACTCAAACTTGTTGATTTACAGTGTATTCTTGCTTACTATACGACAAGTTCATTATAGGCGACGTTCCACCGCGCTAGCGAAGTTAGTTAGTTAGGTTTTATGCAACTTTAGCACATTTATGCCCCTGTTCGGCGGCCTATGTCTACCTTCTTTGCCACGGGATTTCCATGCGATCTGAGTTCAATTATCGAGCCTTCAGTTGACACGAAGACACCCTTCTCTCATGCGAATTTATGTAAATTTAGCCCGGCGATCTGGACCTTCAGTTGACAAAGACCTCAGTGATATGGTACAGCTTTTCTGGTTACTACCTTTTGTGGTGGTTGCACATTCCTATCAAGTTTTGTACAGATTGCGTAAGTACAATAACATATGAACGTTTGGGAGTTAAGTTATCTTTCCGAGTTGGTTGTGTCTATGTTGTTGCCTTTGTTGGAAGGGGGAAGGCAGAACGTCTTTCTAAACAATCTTTTTGAAGGCGGCCTAATTTGTTGCAGAAGCTGCATCGCGGATCTAATTGACATTCTTGTGAGGTGTGATCTTTTTCACAGCCTATCGAGCACTGCGGTGCATACATTTCTTGGGGTAAATAAATCTTACGCCGCAGTTCATCAACAAAGGCAAATTGTGGCACTTTGTCAATTTTAAAATTGCAAAGTTGATATGACCGTTGTATATACGCGTGCCTCTGTGCCATGACTTACTAGCAAAACGTACCGTACCAAACCCGAGGTTGCTGATGTCTGATATCGCCTTTGCTGGAAGTCTTTCATCAGCTATACCTTTCACCGAGATACGGACTGGCGGGCGCTTCGGAAAAAAAAGTTTAACTTGACCCTGTTGTTTTGTATTGTTCCATTAATTGCAGTCATAAAGGCTCCGCGACAGCTTTACTAGGTTGTTTTCGTTTGTTTATAGGATATTACTAACTTACCTCGTTCTGCTTCGGAGAGTCCTGTTATATGATCGACAAATTTACTTGCTTCTTGGTGGTTGTTTAATGAATCCAAAATATCCTCGAATTTTAATAAATCCAGGTCTGTCAATGTTTCTATGAAGAGAGTGCGGTCTCGTTTTTCTGCGATTGTTGCTGTGACAGAGGATAAAGCTTCCATGTCTTTTCTTCTTATACCTATCTTTAACTAAGCGTTAGTTTAATACTGATATTTCACAACAGAAATTGCTGCTTGCTATATCTTTCCCTGATAGGGTTATGGTCCGACATGGCCTTAGAAAAAACAAAACGGTTTTCTATTACGTAGTAAAGACACTCCTCGCCTTCGTTTCTCTGCGTTGCAACGTGGTGAATGCCGGTGGAGCGCGCTTCTCCCGATATATATACCTCGAAGCCAGCTCAGCGCTAAACAATAAATAAATAGAGAGCCATTTTTTTAACGCTCGGTTCTCTCGCAGGATGTAAACGGGAAAGTATCCTGCCTAAACCCATCTATAAGGAAGACTGTATGTAAATCCGTTATGTCAGGTCCCGGTGCCAGTTCTTCATAGCACACCTTACTTTTTTGCAATTTATATTATTAATAGCGTCCACTGCAAATAAAAGGTCGTTTCGTTCGGAATGCCTTTTACCGACACCCGAACGGGGGCGCCAGAGGGTAGAGATAATGTTATTCTGCAATGAGGTTTCTCAATTTGTCCTCCAGATGACGCAAGGGGATCAACTCGACGACTGAACTTTCCGTCGCACGCAATAAGAACATCCAAAGCCTTCTTCTTGCTCCGAATAACCCTTTAATTTGATTACAGCAATTCCTTGTCCCAGGTGTTGGATTGAGCGATTCCATTACAAAGTTGAAGTCCAATTCTTCTTCTGTCTCCGCGAAGAGAGTGCGTAGCGTCGTTGATTGCGAACGCGGGTTTCTTGGACACAGAATTCTAGAGACAGCCGCACAGAAACTTTAAAAGCTGGCTAAACCGAGGAAGGCACGCAAAAGCAAGCCCCCTCGATGCTGGTGTGTTCGACGACGAATGATGTCTTTAGGGCGCGTAGATGACCGTAATTCAACAAAAGACGCACGTCAACGAACACGATAAAAACAATCGAGCGCGCGAAAATTACCCAATTGCACGTCGACATACGCTACATAGAATTGTGAGAGTCGCCAACAAACTATCATTCTTCAAGGTAAGATATAAAAAAGATAAAAAGAAGAAAACGATATAGGCTAAATCAATTTTAATGCAATTGTCTCGAAAAATAAAATTTCCGTAAAAATAAATAAAATTTCACATTAGGTATGGACAATATTATGTTGATAACATTTTGGCTTGGTAATAGATGAACGGGATGCTCTTTTAAATAATATTTTCAGATTAACTGCACTTGGAAAGAAATTCAAAATCTTTATACGTGAATATAGCATACAGGACACATACAGAAGCAGATACCCCAGTAAGGGAATTTTCACCTACACCACAAAAGACCCTCAAAATAAATACTCTATCCGATCATCTTCTTATTCCCTTTCTTAAAATAAGGAGAAAGAAAAAATCAGATACGGAAAAGGAAATTGGAAAAATACTATTTCCCTATATTCTGACAGAAACTAACAAACTATATTAGGCAACATCTATCGAAGATCGCAGGAAGACATGCAGGATTTTGAACTTATTCAAGATTGTTGGGACGACCTAAAACAGGGGTCGGCAACCTAGGGCCCGCGGGCCAGGTCTGGCTCATCAGGTGCTTATTTCCTGCCCGCAAACAGTTCCAAGCAAAAGCATGCAATTCGGCCCGCCACGAATACTAAAGGTGGGTTTACATAGGACGCGGTGCGGCGCGGGGCGGCATCCGCTTAATTTCGCTCCCCATGATATTAAATGTGACCGTTTACACCTAGCGCGCGCCGCTCAGCGGTGCCGCGCGGCACCGCTCGCCTTTCGGTAGTGTCGCGATTTTGTCGCGCGCCGCTGAGCACCCTTGATGTCCTTGATCAGCTTTTCAAGCACGCGGGATAGAAGTGTGACAGTGCCATGTCTTTTGATGAGCTTTTGATCAACGAAGTCAGGTCGAGACCGTGCCTTTATGATATGTCTCGACCTGATTACCGTGATTTAAATGTTAAATCCAATAATTGGAATGAAATTGGTGCATTGTTGCAGGTTTCAGGTGAGTTTTTAAGTTAACGTTTCAGAATCGCAAGTACAGAGTACCGTACCATATCCGGGATCGTATCTAACGTTATAACTTTAACTTACATGTAACGTTAACGTTATTCAAATCATCACTAGTGAAGTTAAGGACCATCATAATTTCGTCTGGTGAAGTTAAGGACCATGTTTTGAATAAGTCACTTGATTATCATCGAAAATGGAAGCTTGTGGGCTAACGTTATATGAATGACAATAATACCGGTAGTGCAGCCAATTAACATTACTAGAATTGTTTATTTGCTCCCAACCGGTACGTACTTGGTATAGTATGATGGATGTAATATGATAACATTCGGGATTAGCCTATAGTACTAAACTTCACTAATTAGACCTGGATAATTTCCAATTTTGCCAAACTGTTCTGTATAGCCTAAATTAAGAGCCAACAAATAGGATTCAATCTTTTATGAATCTGGCTATTGAAATTAAAGTGAAACTACAGATTGTTTTTATTTTATTCTCCTGCATAAATACTTGGTTTTTGGAAATCCAATTAAAATTTATATTTTTCAGTTTGTGGAATAATTTTGTTTTTGCTACTTGTGCAAATATGTAGATCTGTGTTTTATATTTTTGCTTCATCTCCAGGCCAGCATGCAAAAGACAAGTGGAAGAATATGCGTGATCGATTCGTCAAATTCAAAAATAAAATGAGCGATGTGAGATCTGGGGCAGCTGGTGGTAGTTGCAACAAATGGGCTTTATATGATGTGCTATCATTTCTGGAGCCCTTTATCCAACATCGAAGGTATAACTTAGATTATTTTTCTAATGTTGATAAACAAATTTATATTGGTTCACAGTTAGTTCATATTATCCTGCCGAATGAAAAGCGATGGGAATATATGAAAGTGATGATTAATGAAATAAATTCCCTTTTTCTAGAACATCATCCAATTTTGACGATGAGATCTCTTTGACTGGAATTTCAGGCGTGGAGACTTTTACAGTTCTCAATTGCAAAATTTTTGTGAAATTCCGAATAGTTCCAGCACAAAAAGGAAAAAAGAAGATGTTAGCATGAGGATTCTCAAAATTTTGGAGAATGACAATCAAGGTAACAATTTGTAGATTTGACACTTTTGTATGCCATATAACTGTTGCAAGAGAACACGTAAGTTTCTTAAACATTGTGATCAATTGATATATTGTACGGTACCTGATATACTATGGTATCTGTAATTATACATCCGAATCACCATCAGAAATTATGTTATATCCAATACAGTCAGACTGTGGTCCTGTTTTCATTTTAGGAGCCTATTTTAAACAGGTCTTAGGTTGGGTATGACTTAAATCTCTTAAAAATCGGTTATTTGTGCCAAAATGCTTATAAAATTTCACCTTTATGGAATATAGACGTGGTGTTTTGTTTTTATAATATGCAAAAATATGGTGTATTATATCTATAATTAGATAGATTGCTCACACCAAAATTATTTTTTTAGAAGAAGATCCTGAGAAGCAATTCCTCCTGTCACTGCTTCCACAAATGAAGAGGCTGACCCCAAAAAAGTTGTCAGCAACAAAAATGAAAATAATGAAGGTGCTCCATGAGGCTGGGTTTGAGGTTTAGGTGCAGAATCTCGTTTTTCTTTGGGTCCGAAACTTTCATACCTGCGTTAATGATTTTTGGGACCTTTTTGCACTCTTGTTGTTTCATTCATTTAAAAAGCTCAGATAATTCTCCAACAAATATCGGGGTCATAAAATCTTTTATTATTGGTGGATTTTCTTCTGCTCGCAGTTATTCTATTTGTGTGTCTTAGTAACTAACATTCTGCTCCTCTGCATCCTATCCCTAGAGATACTACCCACTGTGCTATTAATGCAGTTAAACTGTTATAAAAATTATTTTCCATCACGTTTAGTTTTGTATTAAGGTTTATTTTTCTTATGTTGTTGTAACTTTTCTGGATTGCCATGGACAAGCATTGTCATGTAAAAAAAATTCTTAAAATTGTCACGTACTGCTGCAGCAATGGTGGTGTGTCTGCGGCCATGTCTTTGTAATGACAAAAAGTTGGTATCATGCTCATACGCGTGCCAATTTCCTCTTATGGTATTTCCATCACCATCCTCTCTGTCTACCTCATCTGTATCTACTGTGGTGTGTCGACGTACAAAGTTGTGCAAGCAGCATGCTGCTTTGACAACAGACTCTGCTGTCTCCGGTGACATACCCATTGGCCTTCTGAATACCCTCCACTTGGCACTCAGTATTCCAAATGCATTCTCGACTATGCGCCTGGCCCTCGACAGTCTGTAATTAAATATTTTTTGATCTAATTCAAGGTTTCTGCCTGCGTAAGGTCTCATCAAATGTTCCTGTAGAGGAAATGCCTCATCAGCCACAAGGACATGGGGAGCACTTGCAGAGGTGTTGCCCAACATCTTGTCACCAGGAAAATTCAGGCTCCCTTCATTCAGAAGCTTACCGAGAGCAGAGTTTGAGAAAACGCTTCCATCACTTTGCTTTCCGTAAGCTCCTACATCTACAAACACAAAGTTATATTTGGCGTCGACGACTGCCAATAGCACTATGCTGAATGTGTGTTTGTAATTGTAATAAAGAGATCCTGAATTGTTTGGGGCTTGCACTTGTATGTGTTTTCCATCTAAGCTTCCTACACAATTCGGAAACTGCCATCTCCTCTCGTAATCCTCGGCAATTGCTCCCCATCGCTCTGTTGTTGGTTTCGCAAGAGTTTCTTCCTTAAGTGCCTTCCATATAGCTTTTGTGGTTTCCATTACTATGAGTGAAACTGAGGACTTTGAGATTCTGTAGGAGTCTCCTATACTTCTATAGGAGTCTCCAGTGGCCAAAAATCTGTAAAAGTTTTCAACATTTCGTTTTGATTTCGCCACTGTTTTTGTGCTCATAAACATTTCGTCTTTATCTCACCGTTATGTTTTTGTTCAAAATTTATTGAATATTAATATACATTTATTGGATATCGATAATACTTCTTTTAAATACGATTCAAAATATTCGGTTACAAAAACATGTTTTTTATGGTATAAATTCAAACTGAATAAGATGATAATTCATTTTTCAAGTTTTTCAAGTTGAAATAGTCTTCTTAGTGCTATTTCATTTTTTAAAATGGACTGAATATAATATGTATTCAGTGTGGGCACAATATTTTTCATTGTTGGAGTATTCACTTTTGTGTTATCATTGCAATAAAGCCATTTTTACATATTTGCTGACCATTATCAATTTTTTCGAATGGTAATGACTAGGATGCTCAGGGTCTTGCGGATTGTGATATCTGACATCAAGCAGGATTTCGTTATGGCTAAATTATAAATGTATCACCTAACCATTGATGTGGCATTAGTTAAGTTTTGGGTACTGGTACTTGCCTTAATGTAACGCCCAGTCGCTCATCAGGGGCGATTGGTTCACGGAATTTGTGGTGCTTTTTTGTATCTGGAGACCCTTTGCAAAAGGTTGTCAAAGAGTTCTGGGTCCATTCTAAAAATATATTTGGAAACTGGAGACCCTCTCAAGCCGTAGTTCCCGGACGAGTCTATGATACTCTCCTGTAAAAAGAAGACATCATTACTGCAATTTATAAATTGCCAATCTCAAATGAGACGTTTTTAACTTAATCTTCGTTTTTTTATTGCTTTCCAGATAACTATGGAATGTGATATCTTTATTGGTATCGCCTTCAGTGTCGACAGAAGTGTCGAAATATGTCACTTAAATTTATCAAATATAGTATACTCACCAAGCTGTTTCCTTCTTTGTAGTATAGGATGGACCCAGAACTCTCTTTGTCGCTTCTGTCGCTCACTGACGTACAGAAGTGCGGCTAGTTTGCGTTTCTTAGTGAGGGGCATTTTGTTCGTGTTATCGCGCAGATTTTGTCAGACCAAACCGCGTAAATACCGAATTTCGCGCGTCGAGGTTGCTAGGTAACTGCTGATGATGCTCCGTAGCTTAACCTAGCGAACCAAAATTGTCGCGTCCAGTGTAAACGGCTTGCGCGCGCGGCGGCGAACGGCGCGGCACCGCGCCGCGTCTTGTGTAAACGCAACTTAACTCTTGCAACAAATTATTAGCTTCGTTGCACACGTTTCTTTCTTGTGACGTAATAATTGCAACTGGTTAAGTATTTCGAACGAGTGTACGGCGAAGGCTAGTACGAAGCCTTCTGCGTGGTAAGTAGCGTTTGTTTTACGAAACTTTTTTATACTTGTAAGTTAACGTAAGTAGGCTAAAGTTTATTGGAGTTGTTGCGGGACAGCTGTACTGATGTAGGTGGATGTCATAACCGTATTATGAATCTAAATTTAAATATATTTCAAAATTTAGATTGCAACTGTTGGCAGGAGTAACGATGGCAAAACGTAGAAAATTGGATTTGGAGAAACGAAGTTTTCAGCAAGACTAGACTGAGAAATACTTTTTTATCGAGCATTATGGCAAAGCAGTTTGTTTGATATGTCAGAAAAGTGTGGCGGTCTATAAGGAATTTAACATTAAACGGCATTACGAATCATTGCATGCCAAATTTGACGAACTTTCTGGGAGTAAGAGAAAAGTGAAAATAGAAAACTTAAGATCAAATTTACAAAAACAATCAGGCTTGTTCGTGAAGAACAATAGTGCGGCTGAGGCTAATACAAGAGCTTCCCTTGCGGTCTGCTCCATAACTGTTAAGAAAATGAAGCCATTCACTGACGGTGAGTTTGTAAAAGAATGTTTAATGACCGTTGTAGATGAAGTTTGCCCCGACAAAAGGGCACTTTTCTCCAACGTCAGTTCATCTGCGAGAACTGTGACGTGTAAAGTTGGAACATTTTCGAGCGATGTCAAAGGTCAACTTCGAGATAAATGTGATCAATTGGACTACTTTTTATTACCGATCGATGAAAGTACTGATGTTAAAGATACAGTACAGTTCGCAGTATTCATACGTGGCGTGACACCAAATTTTGTTGTCATTGAGGAGTTTGTGGAGGCTGTACCCATGCACGGTACAACACGTGGCGAAGACAGATTGAAGGCTTTGTTACAGTCTTGTACAGACAATCTTAACTTGGATCTTTCTAAATTGATATCAGTTACTACGGATGGCGCTCCAGCTTTGGCAGGGGAAAGTAAAGGAGTTGTTGCTCTGTCACAAAAACATTTGGAGGAACACCAGGAGGTTTTGGCATCAAAATTCAAACATATGTCGGACGTAATGGACAATGTTTTGGAAACGGTTAACTGTATTTTAGCAAGAGGTTTGAATCATCGCCAGTTTCAGGCCCTGTTAGTTCATGAGAATTCACAATATCCTGACTTGGTGTATTACTGCAATATCACATGGCTTATTCGAGGTTCAATGCTCCAACGAGTCTATACCTTGCGAAAAAAAACGTAACATTCTTGCAACAAAAGAACATGAACACAAGTTATTTTGATGACCCCGAATGGGTTACTGACTTGGCTTTTTTGGTGGATTTAACATCACATTTGAGCGAGTTGAATTTAAAATTACAAGGTCGCGGACACCTGATAAGTTTTCTTTTTGATTCTATTGCTGCATTTGAATGTAAGCTGCGACTTTGGGAACACCAACTTCATAATTCTAATTTTGCACATTTTTCCAATCTTGGTGATAACAGTCCGTCGAGTACGTCGAAATATGTGGAGGTTCGAATACATGCGAAGGCACAAACACGAATTCACGTTACTGGCAACACCTTTTGATGTTGATCCCGCCGATGCGGACCATAGTGTGAAGATGGAACTGATTGAACTTCATAATAATGCAATGTTGAAGTCGAAGTTTCACGTTACTTCTCCGGGGGTGTTTTACAAAGAGCATATATCTGCAATTCTATTTCCGAAATTACGAGATAAAGCGAAAAGAGTTGTATCCATGTTTGGGAACACTTATCTTTGCGAACAATTATTTTCCAAGATGAACTTTGCAAAAAATAAACTTCGATCACGCTTATCTGATGAACATGTTAATGATGCTTTACAAATTTCTTTTTCCAATATCAAAACTGACTTTGACAATTTGGCAAAATAATGCAAACAATATCAACATTCACATTGAATTGTTACACAGTTTTGTTGTTTTAATAATCGGCTTCAAAGTAATAAATTCCCTTTATCATATCAATGGACATATTTTATAATCATGAATAGAAGTGTAAAACGGTGTGCAATTCAAGTGTAATTTATTCGCGTTTCGGAAAATCTGTCCCGGCCAGTGACGGCCCGCCAGTGTATTTTATTTTATCCAATAAGCCCGCGGATCAGAAAGGTTGCCGACCTCTGATCTAAAACTAAAAATCATACCATATCATACTCAATATATACAGCAAAAGAAAGAAGAGAAGCAATTAGAAAATATAGACAATATTATAGCTCATATAATAGAAGAAGGAAAGAAAGATAATATAAATAATACAGTCGGAATGAACTACATGTAATATTGGATGAAAAGCTGAAATTTGACACCATACTCGCGCAGATGGTGGAAACCGAACAAGACGAAACTCCTAGAATATATTTTTACGGCCGAATTCGCACCAGGGCAAAACAAACAACGATAGAAAAAATTAAAACGGCACAAGTACAAATAACTTCGAATTCGGAACAACTAATGGACGAAATAGAAAAGTTTTTCAATAGGCTCTGCAATGATAAGCATAGTATAGACGAAACAGTGAAAAAAAACACTCTTTAAACCTAATGGATAATAGTAGAATATTGGAACACGATAACTACAACATAGAAAAATATATTACCGAAGAAGAAATATTTACACAATAAATTCCATGGCTAATAATAAATCACCTGGATTAGATGAACTGAGTAAAGAATTTTACGTTAAATTTTGGGAAATATTAAAAACCAGTTTTACAAATTCATGTAACAATTTATTTAAGTTTGTAATACAACTCATGAGTTCTGCTTCTGCAAGAATTTAAAATACTTTATAAAAAGGGTGACGAATATGATCTAAAAAACTGGCGACCTATCTCAAACCAGAACGTAGATTATAAAATAATAACCAAAATATTTACGAATCGGAACACATAATCAGCTCCACTCAGAAATGCGCTATCCCAGAACGGAATATTCACGACTATCACTACATGATCGTTTCGGCAATAAATTACTGTAAAAATCATCGAATTCCAGGATTTTTCATTTCTATAGATAATTTAAAAGCGCTTGACATGGTGGACCATGATTTTTTATTAATAATATTGAATAGAGTCGGACTTGAAAAATAGACTCATAACCTGATAAAAGCTTTATATAACGGAAACAAAAGTTACATCGTAGTTAATGGCCGTTTAAACAATCCTATCAACCTACTGAGGGGGATTAGACAACTTTGCCCTCTCAATATGTTATTTTTGACTTTAATTGCAGAGCCTTTAGCATGGTCCAAACAACAAAATAACCAGATCATAGGAATTAAAATTGGAAGTGAAAGAAAAGAAACTGAATCAATACCCAGACATCGTTACCTTCTTTATAATTAATGAACAGTCAATACCAGCTATCCTTTTTTAATTAAATACCTGGCCACAGGGCAACAAATAAATATAGACATAACCGAAATGCTTTACACCATCGAGCAGGCAGAAGAAATTATTTTAAATTTCACCTTACAAAACGTATATTGAAACTTCAATAAAAATTTGTGACATAAAATATGGCGACATCACCTGGGAATTGATCTGGAAAGAGAGATTTCTTAAGATAAAGAAAGTTATAAATATGACAAAAGGCCGCAAGAATACTTGATACGAAAATCCCATCATTTTAAACTCGTTAGCTCTGTTCTCCAGCCTTTACCATGCAAGAGTGTTGGATATCCCCTTAACCTTCATACAACAAATCGGACGAATCTACTTCACCTACATGTGGCAGCCCGAAAAAATTGAATCAATTAAGAGACTGGACTTAATTAAAGACAAAGACAGAGTTTTAATGAAAATAACGTCTCCAACACAGTTCTGGCATTTCGAAGCAATCTATCAGCTAGAACAAGGCTTATTCCAATAAATAAATCACTATACTTAAATGCTACCCCGCATAGCTGAAATATACATAAGTACTGGGCAACTTCACTGAATATTTTAAAATCAATGAAAGCAACAAAAGACAAATGAATAAACTTCAAACACGAAAGAAATATGCAATAAATTCAAAAAAATAAATATAACGACATCAAACTTTGGATCAAATATTGACTCGAGTTTAGCACATTTGACCGGGAGAGAATTCGAAACAATAATCAATAACCTGGAAAGAACTATGTCATATCGGTTGATAAGAAATGGGTATACGTTTGGAGACAAAATGAGAAACAGTGGACTGATATGTAATAAATTTAATAGGATTGTCATAGTGGAATGTAAATTTTGCAATAACAATTACGACAATTCTTCTTATATTTTCTTGGACCGTCGGCAAGTGGGATTAATTATAAATAAAATCAAGAATATAACTTCAGCTCTTCTTGAAGAAAATAGCATTATTTCAAGAGAACAAGACTTTTATAACACGTATGATGGGCTAGGGACCTGGAAAACTAAGTAACATAGTTTGTATATTATGAACAGATGTAACAGCATGAAAATCAAATTTAACAACCAAATATTTCGGATTGTCAATATATATTTGCCAGTAAAAAAGGGAACAGATTAATCAGATTACATCCGGAGAATAATGACAGTAGTGGAACAAAACATTTTAAGCTGCGAAATAATTTTAGCAGGTGATTCCAATATGATACTGGATAAAAAGGGTGCACTATTTAATGGGAACTATGGAAGAGATCAATTATAGAGGAAGCATTCAATAACTTCTTTATAGAACACAACATAGTGGATACATTCAGAAGCAGATACCCAAACACTAAAATCCACACTGGATCAACACAGAGCCGAATAATTGATAGAATTTACCATTCAACAAACCTTGACATTCTTATCAAAACAATTAGCCACATTATAGGCAGCATCGCAGATCATCAATCTTATACCATTTGTCAATATTAAAAATTCAACAAAAATACGCTGGGGAAAGGGGATTCGGGAGAATAATACATCTTTAAATGACGACCCAGGATTTTTAATAACTATTGAAAATATCTATCAACGTCTACAGCAAGAAAAGGAGCAATTTGACTCAATACAAACTTGGTGGGACTATGCAAAAAGGCTATCAAAAAACAGTCGATTGCTTATTCCATACGAAACAACAAAATTCCCGAATTTGACATCTAATATACAAAACTTGGAAGACAATGAAAGACCAATAAAATTCTTTTTTGACAGACTTAAAAACAAGATCAAATCAAACCACAATAGAAAAACTTGAATCAAATCAAGGCCAAATTAAAAGTAATGAAAATGTCGTTATCGAAACAGCAGAGGAATTTTATTAAAATTTTGGAGCCAATCGGAACATACATATGCAAAAGATCATTACCTGAACATGATGAATGAGAGTAAAATAACAGAAAATAACAGATATAATATAGCCTTGAAGATGATTAACAGCGCCTACGTTGTTCTTAAGTTGATAATTTGTTTTACTATTTTGCTTCACAGTGTAGTATGGTGTGTGGTGCTTAATCTTATGCTTTTTAAGTTATATTCGTTATGTGGTATGCTAGTTTATTAAAGTTTAGATAAACTCAATATCTGTTACCCAAGGCGCGACCATTTAATAAACTACGATAAAGACCACATTGATATGGATAAAGTTTCACGGTCTTCTCGCTCAAATGTTCTACCCAGCGCGCCTGACACTGAAAGTGCTTTTCAGAGTAGTTGAACGGAATAACGAGAACAAAGAAACTCAATTTGACAAGCGTGGAATACTATGGATTTTTTGGCTCATGACGTCTATTCTCCGTTCAAGATGGAGGAAACTTATGAAGGAATCGTTACTGCTGTAAAATCTGCTTAGGCAAAGAAGCGTAGTTCTGCGTAAAATACTTTTGGAAGTTTGTGATTTAAATCTTTCGAAAGCCGTTAAAATTGCGAGTATAGAAGACCCTCTTTGTCAAGCAAGCGTGCATCATCATTCACCTGTAATATCTGCGTCTGCTCCCCCCCAAATGATTGAAAATATGGAAATTTTGTGGAGAATCTGGCAAACTATCTAAAGGATTTGGAGGTAGTAAAATACTAATTCTGGAAAACAGAAATATCTATACAGTGAATACGGTTTTCATGGCCGCTCAGGTTACCCTGCGCGAAACTCCAACTGCAATTACTGTGGTCGGCGGGGACATTACATCCGAATATGTTCGTCCAGAAAGAGATCTACAGCGTCTTCTATAGATACAACTGCCTGCTTGTCTGGATATTTAACGAGTTTGAAATAGCAACAATGTTCCAAGGTATGGGCTGGAAATATTAACTGTGAATGTCTTCGTTTGTCACATGAACGTTTGTGCGTTGGTTGATCCAAATTGGTTGGCGCCAATTTCAAGCACTTGTAAATGCAAACTGGCTATTTTTAGCCACTTTAGCCAGAATGGATCGCTCTGTCCAAAGCCCTGTAACAGCGACCACTTACAGACGGACATGATTTCAATTGCTGAAAAGATATGATCTTCTCCTGTTCGACTTAGCCTACGCAAGTTATTACATTTAGTAATGTCAAAAGTTAGGCAATTTATTCCGATGCCTTTGAAAAAGAAGATATGAATGAAAATTTGCACAATGTAATTCATACTTAGAATATATGATTCACTAGTTGGACAAGTTAGTTCTTCAACATATACCAAAATGTAATGTAAAATTCGTTACTAAGACAATGACGACCTGGTACTTTGTTATTAGCCGCAATCCCGCGTACACTTCCTTCTCTGCTATGAGTTCCTCATAACTTGAATTGATGTTTTCGGTTAGTTTACTCACATTCACCAAATTCAGATGGTGTTGAATAGTCATCTTGAAAGTTGACTTTTTGAGTTCCTGTTCACTTATCTTATCACTAGCATATTCCGAATTACATTTATTAGGTTTTATTTTAAAGTTTCCAGGTATGTCCCATTTATACGGTTTTTAATTGCGTTATCTTTTTCAAAACGTCTTTCATATTATCCTTCAATAAACTAATGTTTTTATTCTGGATTATTTAGCCTTATTCAATCATTGTCATCGACCTAAATATGGGTATGGATATTTTTAATTTTCATCTTCAGCTCTAC
>CAVMBJ020000015.1:98920-179165 GCA_963675895.2 Styela plicata
CGTGGGTGGTTTTCAGACATTGCGGAATACTTTCTTATTGTCGCATTCAACATAGTTTTGTCTGTGCTCAAGGCACCAACCACAAGTGGGAATGTGTAGCTTCCGAGGTGTATAGATTTTGCACTTGACGCCGTCGATTTTGTAAAATCGGACAAGTTTTGCAGTTTAAAGTTTTCTATTTGAAAGGAAACACATCCGTTGTATACACTGGTCCCTCAACGAAAGTTTTTCGTTGACAATTTTTTTGTGAGGAATTTATATTGTTACTCAGTGTTGGTTTTAGACGATTAGTTGAGATTTTTGCTATTATTTTATAGTCGACATTCAAGTTTAAAATCGGTCGCCGATTCTTTAGTTCTTCCTGGGGTTCTTTTCTATATGTCAGTCTGATTTTTGAAGAAAGAAAACTATCAGGAACTACACTAAAGGTAAAAATGTTGTTCACTAGTTGGACGAGATTAATCTTTATTAAATACCAAAATATAAGGTAAAAGTCTTTGATGAGGCCAACAAGACCTGGCGCTTTGTTAATAATCATGGATTTTAAAACTGCACAGACTTCTCCCTCTGATATCCTCAAGGCTAGATCTGTTATTTTCTGTTATTTCATTCCCATACATCATGTTCAGATAATGTTCTTCTGCATATGTATTTGGATGTTCCGATTGGCTACAAGGATTTTTATAATGTGGTTTGTTTTGACCTTGTATTTAGTCTGTCAAAAAAAGAATTTTATTGGTCTCTCATTTCATTGGTTCCAAGTTCGGTATATTAGATTTCAAATGTAGGAATTTTATTTTTGATCAGTTATGTTTTGTAGCCCCTTTTTCAAATGTGTTGCGGGGATATTTTCAGTTTTACCTTTGTTTATTAAGTTGTTAATCGCTCCTTTTCTTGCTGTAGACGTTGATAGGTATTTTCAATAGTTATAAAAAATCCGAGATCGTCATATAAAGATGTATTATTCTTTCAAATCTCCTTTCCACAGCGTATTTTTATTAAATTTTTAATAATGACAAATGGTATAAGTAGATGATCTGCGATGCTGTTTATAATGTGGCCAGTCGTTTTGATAAAGATGTCAAGGTTTGTTGAATGATAAATTCTATCAATTCTTCGGCTCCGTGTTGACCCAGTGTGAGTAATGATTTTACTGTTTAGGTGTCTGCTTCTAAATGTATCCACTATGTTGTGTTCTATTAAAAAGTTATTGAATGCTTCCTCTATAATTGATTTCTTATAGTTCCTATTTAATAGTGTATCTTTTTTATCCATTATCATATTAAAACCCCCAGCTAAAATTATTTCGCAGCTTAGAATGCTTCGTTCCACTACTGTTATTATTTTAAGGATGCAATTTGATTGGTCTGTTCCCTTTTTTACAGGCAAATATATACTAATAATCCGAATTATTTGGTTGTTAAATTTTATTTTTATGCTGTTACTTTTGTTTATTATATGCACTTCATGTGAGAATATTTCAATGTTGTACCTTATCATAATACCCGTTCTTTGAAAGAAACATTTGGAAACAGGTGACATAGTCTTTAGTTCCTCGATGTTAATAAAATTTTGAACTGTAAATTTTTCGCCCATTTCATTTTGTTCATATGGGTAACTCGGTGTAGTTCCATATATATATGACGTAAAGAGGAATATATTCCTCTTGATAAGTATCACTATAGCGTATATAATACGATTGTATTACAATATAGTATGTACTTAAACTTGTTGATTTACAGTGTATTCTTGCTTACTATACAAGTTCATTACAGGTGACGTTCCACCGCGCTAGCGAAGTTAGTTAGGTTGTATGCAACTTTAGCACATTTATGTTCGGCCTATGCCTACCTTCTTTGCCACGGAATTTCCATGCGATCTGGGTTCAATTATCGAACCTTCAGTTGACGAAGACACCCTTCTCTCATGCGAATTTATGTAAATTTAGCGCGTTCAGGGCTTACGGTTCTGAAGAGCGTGTTTCGTCTTTGGGTTGTCGTATCAGTAGGTGCCCTCGCGTTATTGGTTTCATCTATACTACTCAATGGTAAGTCCCTATGAATGCTCTCGACGAAGAACCGGCATGGGGCCTGCTAGGGTTTGTGTGTCGGGTTTGCCACCTAAGGGCTGCGCATTGACGTCTGGCTTAACGTTGTTAGCACTCGGATTATCACGTCGGGTTATATATGGTAGAGCTTTTCTGGTTACTACCTTTTGTGGTGATTGCACATTCCTATCAAGTTTTGTACAGATTGCGTAAGTACAATAACATATGAACGTTTGGGGGTTAAGTTATCTTTCCGAGTTGGTTGTGTCTATGTTGTTGCCTTTGTTGGAAGGGGGAAGGCAGAACGTCTTTCTAAACAATCTTTTTGAAGGCGGCCTAATTTGTTGCAGAAGCTGCATCGCGGATCTAATTGACATTCTTGCGAGGTGTGATCTTTTTTAAAGCCTATCGAGCACTGCGGTGCATACATTTCTTGGGGTAAATAAATCTTACGCCGCAGTTCATCAACAAAGGCAAATTGTGGCACTTTGTCAATTTTAAAATCGCAAAGTTGATATGACCGTTGTATATACGCGTGCCTCTGTGCCATGACTTACTAGCAAAACGTACCGTACCAAACCCGAGGTTGCTGATGTCTGATATCGCCTTTGCTGGAAGTCTTTCATCAGCTATACCTTTCACCGAGATACTGACTGGCGGGCGCTTCGGAAAAAAAAAAGTTTAGCTTGACCCTGTTGTTTTGTATTGTTCTATTAATTGCAGTCATAAAGGCTCCGCGACAGCTTTGCTAGGTTGTTTTCGTTTGTTTATAGGATATTACCAACTTACCTCGTTCTGCTTCGGAGAGTCCTGTTATATGATCGACAAATTTACTTGCTTCTTGGTGGTTGTTTAATGAATCCAAAATATCCTCGAATTTTAATAAATCCAGGTCTGTCAATGTTTCTATGAAGAGAGTGCGGTCTCGTTTTTCTATGATTGTTGCTGTAATAGAGGATAAAGCTTTCATGTCTTTTTCTTCTTATACCTATCTTTAACTAAGCCTTAGTTCAATACTGATACTTCGCAACAGAAATTGCTGCTTGCTATATCCTTCCCTGATAGGGTTATGGTCAGACATGACCTTAGAAAAAACAAAACGGTTTTCTATTACGTAGTAAAGACGCTTCTCGCTCCTCGCCTTCGTTTCTCTGCGTTGCTACGTGGTAAATGCCGGTTGAACGCGCTTCTCCCGATATATATAACTCGAAGCGAGCTTAGCGCTAAATAATAAATAAATAAAGAGCCATACTTAACGCTCGGTTCTACCCGCAGGAGGTAAACGGGAAAAGTATCCTGCCTAAACCCATCTATGAGGAAGACTGTATGTAAATCCGTTATGTCAGGGCCCGGTGCCAGTTCTTCATAGCACACCTTACTTTTTTGCAATCCAGATTATTAATAGCGTCCACTGCAAATCAAAGGTCGTTTCGTTCGGAATACCTTCAACCGACACCCGAACGGGGGCGCCAGTGGGTAGAGATAATGTTATTCTGCAACGAGGTTTCTCGATTTGTCCTCCAGATGACGCAAGGGAATCAACTCGACGACTGAACTTTCCGTCGCACGCAATAAGAACATTCAGGGCCTTCGTCTTGTTTCAAATAACCCTTCAATTTGATTACAGCAAGTGTTACAGCAAGTCCTTGTCCCAAGTGTTGGGTTGAGTGATTCCATTACAAAGTTGAAGTCCAATTCTTCTTCTGTCTCCGCGAAGAGAGTGCGTAGCGTCGTTGATTGCGAACGCGGATTTCTTGGACACAGAATTCTAGAGACCACCGCACAGAAACCTTAAAAGCTGGCTAAACCGAGGAAGGCACGCAAAAACAAGCCCGCTCGATGCTGGTGTGTTCGACGACGAATGATGTCTTTAGGACGCGTAGATGACCGTAATTCAACAAAAGACGCACGTCAACGAACACGATAAAAACAATGGAGCGCGCGAAAATTAGCCAATTGGACGTCGACTGACATACGCTACATAGAATTGTGAGAGCCGCCAACAAACTATCATTCGTCAAGGTAATATATAAAAAAGGTAAAAAGAAGAAAACGATATAGCCTGAATAAATTTTAATGTAATTGTCTCGAAAAATAAAATTTCCGTAAAAATAAATAAAATTTCACATTAGGTATGGACAATATTATGTTGATAACATTTTGCCTTGGTATACAGGACACATACAGAAGCAGATACTCCAGTAAGAGAATTTTCACCTACACCACAAAAAGCTCCAAAATAAATACTCTATCCGATCATCTTCTTATTCCCTTTCCCAAAATAAGGAGAATGGAAAAAAAATCAGATGAGTAAAGGGAAATTGGAAAAATAATATTTCCCTACTATCAAACTATATTAGGCAACATCTATCGAAGATCGCAGGAAGACATGCAGGATTTTGAACTTATTCAAGACTGTTGGGACGATCTAAAACAGGGGTCGGCAACCTACGGCCCGCGTGTCAGGTCCAGCCCACCAGGTGCTTATTTCCTGCCCGCAAACAGTTCCAAGCAAAAGCATGCAATTCGGCCCGCCACGAATACTATCTCTTGCAACAAATTATTTGCTTCGTTGCACAAGTTTCTTTTTTGTGACGTAATATTTGCAACTGGTTGAATATTTCGAATGAGTGTACGGCGAAGGCTACTGCGAAACCTTCTGCGTAGTAAGAAGCATTTGTTTTACGTAACATTTTTATACTTGTAAGTTAACGTAAGTAAGCTAAAGTTTATTGGAGTTGTTGCGGGACAGCGGTACTGATGTAGGTGGATGTCATAACCGTATTATGAATCTAAATTTAAATATATTTCAAAATTTAGATTGCAACAGTAGGTAGGAGTGACGATGGCAAAACGTAGAACAGTGGATTTGGAGAAACGAAGTTTTCAGCAAGACTGGACTGAGAAATATTTTTTATCGAGCATTATGGCAAAGCAGTTTGTTTGATATGTCAGAAAAGTGTGGCGATATATAAGGAATTTAACATTGAACGGCATTACGAATCATTGCATGACAAATTTGACGAACTTTCTGGCAGTAAGAGAAAAGTGAAAATAGAAAACTTAAGATCAAATTTACGAAAACAATCAGGCTTGTTCGTGAAGAACAACAGTGAGGCTGAGGCTAATACAAGAGCTTCCCTTGCGGTCAGCTCCATAACTGTTAAGAAAATGAAACCATTCACTGACGGTGAGTTTGTAAAAGAATGTTTAATGGCCGTTGTAGATGAAGTTTTCCCCGACAAAATGGCGCTTTTCTCCAACGTCAGTTCATCTGCGAGAACTGTGACGCGTAAAGTTGGAACAATTTGGAGCGGTGTCAAGGGCCAACTGAAACTGCCATATCACCAATTTCGTTTTTTGTTATTTGCCACATGGAGTGCTAGTACTCTATTATTAGTCGCGATTCCTTTGTCACCACAGTGTTGTAATCTTTGCTTTTACGAGCGCGCCTATGATGTCACAAATGCGTTTTTGTAGGAAACTTGTTTAGACCTGTTTTATAGGCATGCTTTTCAGTCGCGCCGTTTGCTGATTTTAGTGGCTGCATTTTAGGTTAGGGTTTACATTTTAGTTACTTAATTTATACTTTATGACATTTAGAACTGCAATTAGATATTAAACTAAGTTGATTAGAATCCAATCAATTGTGGATTGCTTTGTAAGCTGGAAGCTACATAGTCAAGTATGTATTTGACTTTTCCATATTTTCTAACTAGGATTAGAGTTTAACAGTGATAATACTGCTGATTTCTTGGTTGTGCTGTGCTAATTATATTGTGCACTATCAACATACCCTTTAGATTCTTAAGTAACCGGTTAGGGCGAATCTTTATCTTAGTTCTCTTCGGGTGACTTAAATCTTGCTGTTAGGCCTGTTCAGTTCAGTCGACGTAGTCAATATTTCTGACTAGATATAAATTCTGTCATATTGCTGTAGATCCACTTTTGATCCATTTTTATGATAATCTATTTTATGTAGTTTTAATAACTCATCAAGCATGGGCCATGGATGATTTGATATAGGTTATAATTGGACTACTAAATTAACTGTGCTGTGCACTAATCAGTGTATATTTTATTATAGAAAACCGTACTTGTGTTGTCTACAATCGTACACTTGTTGTCTACAAACGTACATCTGTTCTGTATACCTGTTTTCAACATCTGTTGTACACCTTTGTGTGTGCTTTTTCATACATCAAGCGTATATTCCATAATAAACAACAATTTGATGGCAACATTTGTACGCGTCTGCTTGCTGTGGAGTGATTTCAACTAGCTTACAATTGCAGATCGACCATTTTGAATCTGTATCGGTGTGGGTGTCAGATAGCCACTCCAATTTGGCGCCTACATTAGTTTTTTGACTTTTGAACAAGATAGTCATTTGGTTTTGACTGTCACACAAGTTCTCGAATAGTTGTCAACTTTTACAAAATCAAGAATTTAAGAATATGGCGGAATCGAATATACCAGCCATAGACCAAGAAGATAAAGCAAAAGATGATGACTCGCGAAATTGGTTATCGTCAAGTGAAAATGTGTTGCCGATTATGACTATTCCTACTCAAGATATTGTCAAGCCTGTGCAGACAGGTGAAGTGCAAGCAGCTTTGGATGGAAGTCATACTGGTAGTGTGCTAACCAGGGATCTATTTCGCGAAAGTTCTGATGTGGAACCAGATGTCCACCCAAGTTCACAAAGGAACACTCAAGGACAGTCTGTAGCATCTGATCTTGTCAAGGAAGGATCAATAAGTTACACGCTATGACTACTAGGTCAAAGTTGATGTCAACAAAAAGTAAACCAACAAAAAGGGATAGTAAAGCGCATAAATCTGTAACACAAAGTTCAATTTTTCACGACGCAGTGGCACAATTTCATCAAGGTCGTCATATTTATCACAAAAATCACATCTAAGTGATTCTGAACTTGTGAATTTGTTTGAAAGAAAAAAAGAAAACGCGACAACTACGAACAGAAGAAGAAAAGCATGAAATACAGAGACAATTTGCAAACGAAGAGGAAAATATGGGAAGAAAATAATCAAGTTGAGGATATTAACTTGAATATTGAATGGGATAAGCTTCAACGTCAACAAGCAGAAATCGAATGCCAACAAAAACGTCAACAGGAGCGCCAACAAGAAGAACTTAGACGTCAACAGGAGCGTCAACAAGAAGAAATTCAACGTCAGCAAGAAGAACTCAAACATAAACTGGAGCTTCAGCGAGAAGATTTTCGACAGCGACAACAGCAAATTATTTTAAAACGAAATTTTGAGAAGAATCAGTTAATGAAAAGAAAACAAAGAAACTTGGAAGAAATTGATGTAAGGAGTCAACGAGAACAAAGAGAACTGGACATTGACTTAAACGACACTTTAGCAGAGCGAGGTCTTGCTTTGAACACTCCTACTGCTGCTGATGTTAATATAAACGAACTACAGTTGCCCAAATTCAATTGTTCAACCTCAAGTAATGAATCGTAATATCGGTTGTTGGCAACCCACAACAGATGTTTCTAAATCAACGCCTGGTCAATCAGTAATTCACACTGCATCTCATTTTCAACCTATACAAGATTTGGTTCCTTTTTGTGAGCGAATGAGCACTGCCGAGCATGGTGAGTCAGTTTGTTATTCTGTCTCTGGTTTGGGGGTTTGTCGTCCACAGATTGTCCCGAATGCTTGTGTGAGTGTTGCTGATTCTTTGGTTGGTGTGACCCCAGTGTCGGTATCATCGGCACCTGTGTGTGTGAACTCCAGTAATCTTGAGAGTAGGGGTGTGATAGGTTACCTGTATTTTCCGCGCCCAGGCCGAATCTAATAAATCGATCTCAATCAGATACCTTGATGGCTAATTCTAATGGCCTGAGTCATTTTGGTAGCTGTGGATTGAATCAAAATACAGTACCAATTTATACTGTTTCAGGAAACAATATGACACCTGTTCAAACAAGCAAATCTGTTATGACACAAAATACAAAATTACCAAATCTCACATATAGTATTGACTCTGCTCATACATCATCAATTTCGCGAGATCCAGTTACATTAAGACAAAATTCAGCTACGACCATGCAAACTAGTAATAATCAAATTCCTGTTGCTCCTATATCATCAAATGTGGCAGCTGAAGGTATCCCTTCCGCTAACCAACCCATGAATAATCCTCCAATTGTGTATCAAATACCATCTTCGCTTGGGCTACCACCATCGGAGCCACCTATGTTTTCTGGTGATCCCAGAGAATACAAAGATTTTATTGATATTTTTGAAGCAGTAATTGCAAGTAATGTACAAAACCCAAAACGCAAATTAGTATATTTGTTGCAATATGCAAAAAACCCTGCTCGTGTATTGGTGAAGGGGTGCCAACATAAAGCTGATTGCTATGAAGAAGCAAAGCGTTTGTTGGAGGAAAATTATGGACAAAATTTCCAGATTGGCGAAGCTTATTTAACCTCTGTAGCAAATGGACCAGCTTTGAAGTTAAATGATAAGGGCAGTTTAACAATTTATGCTGCAGATGTCATGTCATGCAATGACACATTGCTAGATATAGGTTACACAAATGTATCTTTAATGGTTGTAGATAAAATAGGTTCTCGAATGCCTCCTGAATGGAGAGGCGGTTGGCTTTCAAAGGTTGATGACACATTACAAGGTAAAAAAGAACCTTTGACATTAACAGTGCTCGAAGCGTATATTCGTAAAAAGGTCAGGGAAATTACAAATATTCCATCCAGTGAGGGTAATATGACAAAACAAATTAACTATCCTGCTAAAGGCCTTAAGCCATATAAATCATCTTTTGTTACAGCAGTCAATGATAATACAGTTCGCAAATGTATAAAATGCGGAGAAAATCATTACCTGAATCAGTGTAATGAATTCCGGAACATGACGTATGATGAAAGAATAGAATTTGTTAAAAAAGAAAAATTGTGTTTTTCTTGTCTTTCTTCTGGGCATTGGGTAAGAGAGTGTAAGAGAAGGAATCCATGTAATGTTTTTAATTGTAATAGAAGACATACAACACTTCTTCACCCACCAGATAAAGAATCTGACAAAAATGTAAGCTCAAGTAAGAATGAAAAGACAAGTAAATTTCAAAGCAATGGTAAACAGAAGTTGTCACCACCAGAAACAAAATTCAATGCATTTTTGAGTGCAGGTGAAGAAGAAGAAGGTAAGGTTTTGCTGAATGTTGTTCCGGTCAAAATTCGTGTTTCTGGAAGTGCGAATGCTGTAATTACTAATGCCTTTTTTGACAACGGATCTACATGTTCATTTATAAGCCAATCACTTATGGATAAGCTAAATGTAGATGGCCCTATGACAGACTTGAATGTTCGTACAATTAATGATGTAGTTGAACACAAACATTGTTCTGTGGTAAAGAATCTTGAATTAGCAAATTTTGAAGAAACAGAATTTATACAGTTGACTCCACAATTTTCACACGAACAAATTGGCATAGATAAATCTGACATCCCCGTCCAAAAGGATGTTGATCAATTCCCTGAATTCAAAAATGTAGTGATACCTAAAATTGATTGTCCTGTGGAACTTCTGATTGGCAAGGATAATCCTGGTTTGCATAAACCCCTGGAAATTATATATGGTCCCAGCAATTATTTTGCATCAAGAACAGTAGCTGGCTGGATGATAAACTGCCCAGCTAGAGACGGATTTAAAAAACAATCTTCATATTTCACCAAATCGAAAATTCATCCTTTGTGTCAAATGTGTGCTGATTTTGTGGATTCAGCCGTCAATGAAAAGGAAGAGGTTTCACCAGTTCAGCAACTTTTCCTTGATAAGGTGAATGATTCAATACAACTTAAAGATGGACATTATGAAATAGGCCTACCACTGAAGAATCCGAATATCTTATTGCATTCTAATCGTGAACAAGTTCGCCAACGAACTGAGTCTCTGAAGAGTCGATTTAACAAGGAACCAGAATATTATGCTGAATACAAACATTTTGTGGAAAACATGATAACTGAAGGATTCGCAGAAGAGATATCAGATACAAATGATGAAAGAGGAAGAACGTGGTATTTGAGCCATCATGGGGTTCGGCACCCAGAGAAGAAAACTCTTAAAGTTGTGTTCGACTGTTCAGCGAAATCTGAAGGAATTTCACTGAATGACGTCCTGTTACAGGGGCCGGATCTAACGAATAATTTAGTTGGTGTTTTAACTAGATTTCGTAAAAATGTTATTGCTGTTCAAGGTGACATACGCGCTATGTTTCACCAAGTCAGAGTTAGAGAATCTGATCGTAACTTTCTTAGATTCTTTTGGTGGGAAAATGGAGATATAACTTTACCAATGAAACACTACAGGATGTGTGTCTTTTTATTTGGTACTATATGTTCCCCAATTGTTTGTAATATGGCTCTTAGACAGACTGCTATAGACAACAAAACTGAATTTGATAAAAGCGCCATTGCTGCAATAAATGAGTCATTTTATGTTGACGATTTTTGCGATTCCAAACCAGATTCTAACAGTGCTCTCGCGCACATTAAAAATGTCACTGATATTACTGCCAAAGGTGGATTCGAATTAACAAAATGGATGAGCAACGATGAAAGTCCTTATGCAAATCTTGTGTAGAAAAAAGTTTGGCTGGGACGATCAAATCCCTCTAGAAGATGAAGAGAGGTGGCGGGGTTGGATATCTGAATTGTCGAAGTTGGAAAATTTCAATATACCTAGATGCTTTGTTCCTATTGATTTTGGTGAACCAGTGGAGATTCAACTTCATCACTTTTCTGATGCATCTGAGCAGTCTTATGGGGCTGTTTCTTATATTCGATTAAAAAATTCTGATGGACAAATTGATTGTGCAATACTTTGTGGCAAAAGTCGACTTGTACCTTTAAAGGGTTCGACTATTCCAAGGCTTGAATTGTGTGCGGCAACAATATCTGCTCGACATGAAAAATTCTTTCGTAAAGAATTGAAAATTCCAATTGATGCATCTTTCTTTTGGACTGATAGTACTACTGTATTAAGGTATCTGGCCAACACGGATAAAGTTTTTAAAACTTTTGTTGCAAACAGAGTTAATCTCATCAAGGAAGTTTCTGAATTAAATCAATGGTATTATGTTCCATCAAGACTGAATCCTGCAGACGTCGCGTCAAGGGGCATGTCTGCTGAAGCTTTTCTAAATTACCCTGAATGGAAATTCGGGCCTGATTTTCTTTGGAGAAATTGTGAAGAATGGCCTGGACAACCTGATTTTCTACATTCTTTGAGTGATAATGATTTGGAAGTTAAAAAAGAAAACCCACAAACACAAAAATGTTTTGCATCAACAAGTAAAGGACCCGGTGTGTTAGATCATGTCATTTCTAAAATATCAGACTGGTTCAAGTTGAAGAAGATTGTTGCTTGGATACTGCGTTATAAAAGAATTCTGTGCGCAAAAATTGGTAAAGACACTTCATTTGGTTCTTTGAAAGGTTCTGATCAACCGTTTTCAGTTGATGAAATAAGTTTGGCAGAAACAGAAATCATCAAGCATGAGCAGTCAAAGTATTATTCAAAGGAAATTGATATTCTGATAAAAGGAAAACCACTTCCAAAATCGAGCACGTTATGTAAATTACAACCTATTATGAAAGATGGTTTGCTTCGAATTGGTGGAAGAATCGGATCATCTACTCTGGTTTATAACGCAAAACATCCAATATTTATACCTCAGGCTAGTTCAATTGCCTATTTGATTATCGAATACCTACATCAAGTTACAGGCCACAGTGGACGTGAATATGTGATTGCTGAATTACATCAGAAGTTCTGGATTGTTAAAGCTAATTCTATGACTCGAAAAATTCTGAATAAATGCGTGTCTTGTAGAAAAAGACAAAGAGCACCTGAATCTCAATTAATGTCCAATCTGCCAGAAAATCGTTTAATTCCTGATAAACCACCTTTTACGTTTGTCGCAGTTGACTGCTTCGGACCATTTATGGTACGCCAAGGAAGAAGTGAAGTCAAAAGATATGGCGTGTTGTATACTTGTCTGGTGACCCGTGCTGTACATGTTGAGATTGACTATAGTTTAGATACCAGTGCTTTCATTATGTCTCTAAGAAGATTTATATCTAGGAGAGGCCAAATCCTAGAAATGAGATCCGATAATGGTTCCAATTTTGTATCTGGAGAACAAGAACTCAAAAATGCAGTCAAACCATGGAATCAGAATCAAATACACAGATTTCTCCTTCAGAAGAATGTAAAATGGGTTTTTCAAACACCTTCCGCTTCTCATCATGGCGGCGTATTTGAAAGACAGATCAGAACGATTAGGAAAATATTCAACGCAATTTGCAGAGAACAAACATTAACTGATGAAAGTTTGACTACTCTTATGTGCGAGTGTGAATCGATAATCAATGGAAGACCAATCACCACTGTATCAAATGATCCAAAAGACCTAAATCCGTTAACTCCAAACAACCTGCTTTTATTGAAGGAAGAACCAATACTTCCTCCCGGAGTATTTGAAGAAAAAGATTTATATGTTCGAAAAAGGTGGAAACAAGTACAATACTTGGCTGATGTGTTTTGGAAAAGGTGGAGACGTGAATACCTCCCACTGTTACAGATGAGGCAAAAATGGAATGAAGTTCGAAGGAATTTGAAAAAGAATGATGTAGTGCTCGTTGTAGATGAAAATTTGCCCAGAAATGCATGGTTGCTGGGAAGAATCATTGGAACGAAGCCTGATAAGAAGGGAGATGTTCGTTCAGTCACTGTACAAACCAAATATTAGATCTTAGATTGGCCTGTGACCAAATTAATTCTTTTGTGTGCTAATGCAGATAACTGATATGTTTGTGAGAGTGAATGTGTTTGATTTGTTTTGGCTCCAATGATTGTTTATGTACCTCGTGTGTGGAAATTTCAGATTTGTGGACGACAAATCCTCAATTTCCAAGGGGCCGGGATGAAACTGCCATATCACCAATTTCGTTTTTTGTTATTTGCCACATGGAGTGCTAGTACTCTATTCTTAGTCGCGATTCCTTTGTCACCACAGTGTTGCAATCTTTGCTTTTACGAGCGCGCCTATGTTGTCACAAATGCGTTTTTGTAGGAAACTTGTTTAGACCTGTTTTATAGGCATGCTTTTCAGTCGCGCCGTTTGCTGATTTTAGTGGCTGCATTTTAGGTTAGGGTTTACATTTTAGTTACTTAATTTATACTTTATGACATTTAGAACTGCAATTAGATATTAAACTAAGTTGATTAGAATCCAATCAATTGTCGATTGCTTTGTAATCTGGAAGCTACATAGTCAAGTATGTATTTGACTTTTCCATATTTTCTAACTAGGATTAGAGTTTAACAGTGATAATACTGCTGATTTCTTGGTTGTGCTGTGCTAATTATATTGTGCACTATCAACATACCCTTTAGATTCTTAAGTAACCGGTTAGGGCGAATCTTTATCTTAGTTCTCTTCGGGTGACTTAAATCTTGCTGCTAGGCCTGTTCAGTTCAGTCGACGTAGTCAATATTTCTGATTAGATATAAATTCTGTCATATTGCTGTAGATCCACTTTTGATCCATTTTTATGATAATCTATTTTATGTAGTTTTAATAACTCATCAAGCATGGGCCATGGATGATTTGATATAGGTTATAATTGGACTACTAAATTAACTGTGCTGTGCACTAATCAGTGTATATTTTATTATAGAAAACCGTACTTGTGTTGTCTACAATCGTACACTTGTTGTCTACAAACGTACATCTGTTCTGTATACCTGTTTTCAACATCTGTTGTACACCTTTGTGTGTGCTTTTTCATACATCAAGCGTATATTTCATAATAAACAACAATTTGATGGCAACATTTGTACGCGTCTGCTTGCTGTGGAGTGATTTCAACTAGGTTACAATTGCAGATCGACCATTTTGAATCTGTATCGGTGTGGGTGTCAGATAGCCACTCCAATTTGGCGCCTACACCAACTTCGAGATAAATGTGATCAATTGGAGTATTTTTTATTACCGATCGATGAAAGTACTGATGTTGAAGATACAGTACAGTTAGCAGTATTCATACGTGGCGTGACACCAAATTTTGCTGTCATTGAGCATTTTGTGGAGGCTGTACCCATGCACGGTACAACACGTGGCAAAGACATATTGAAGGCTTTGTTACAGTCTTGTACAGACAATCTTAACTTGGATCTTTCTAAATTGATATCAGTTACTACGGATGGCGCTCCAGCTATGGCAGGGGAAAGAAAAGAAGTTGTTGCTCTGTCACAAAAACATTTGGAGGAACACCAGGAGGTTTTTGCATCAAAATTCGAACATATGTCGGACGTAATGGAAAATGTTGTGGAAACTTTTAACTGTATTTTAGCAAGAGGTTTGAATCATCGCCAGTTTCAGACCCTGTTAGTTCATGAGAATTCACAATATCCCGACTTGGTGTATTGCTGCAATATCAGATGGCTTAGTCGAGGTTCAATGCTCCAACGAGTCTAAAACTTGCGAAAAAAACGTAACATTCTTGCAACAAAAGAACATGAACACAAGTTATTTTGATGACCCCGAATGGGTTACTGACTTGGCTTTTTTGGTGGATTTAACATCACATTTGACCGAGTTGAATTTAAAATTACAAGGTCGCGGACACCTGATAGGTTCTCTTTATGATTCTATTGCTGCATTTGAATGTAAGCTGCGACTTTGGGAACACCAACTTCGTAATTCTAATTTTGCACATTTTTCCAATCTTGGTGATAACAGTCCGTCAAGTACGTTGAAATATGTGGAGGTTATTGTTGACATCAAAGAGCAGTTTGCTTCCCGGTTCGAGAACATGCGAAGGCACAAACACGAATTCACGTTACTGGCAACACATTTTGACGTTGATCCCGCCGATGCCATACCATGACCATAGCGTGCAGATGGAACTGATTGAACCTCAGAATTATGCAACGTTTAAGTTGAAGTTTCACGTTACTTCTCCGGAAGTGTTTTACAAAGAGCATATATATGCAACTCTATTACCGAAATTACGAGATAAAGCGAAAAGAGTTGTATCCATGTTTGGGAACACTTATATTGGCGAACAATTATTTTCCAAGAGGAACTTTGCAAAAAATAAACTTCGATCACGTTTATCTGATGAACATGTTAATGATGTTTTACAAATTTCTTTTTCCAATATCAAAACTGACCTTGACAATTTGGCAAAAAAATGCAAACAATATCAACATTCACATTGAATTGTTACACAGTTTTGTTGTTTTAATAATTGGTTTCAAAGTAATAAATTCCCTTTATCATATCAATGGACATATTTTATAATCATGAATAGGAGTGTAAAACGGTGTGCAATTCAAGGGTAATTTATTCGCGTTTCGGAAAATCTGTCCCGACCAGAGACGGCCCGCCAGTATATTTTATTTTATCCAATAAGGCCGCGGCTCAGAAAAGTTGCCGACCTCTGATCTAAAACTAAAAATCATACCATATCATACTCAATATATACAGCAAAAAAAGAAAGAGAAGAAATTAGATATATAGACAATATTATAGCTCAGGAATGTCGGAATGAACTACATGTAATATTGGATGAAAAGCTGAAATTTGACACCAAACTCGTGCAGATGGTGGAAACCGAACAAGACGAAACTCCTAGAATATATTTTTACGGCCGAATTCGCACCAGGGCAAAACAAACAACGATAGAAAAAATTAAAACGGCACAAAGACAAATAACTTCGAATTCGGAACAACTAATGGACGAAATAGAAAGCTTTTACAATAGGCTCTGGAATGATAGGCATAGTATAGACGAAACAGTGAAAAAACACTCTTTAAGCCTAATGGATAATAGTAGAATATTGGAACATGATAACTACAACATAGAAAAATATATTACCGAAGAAGAAATATTTACACAATAAATTCCATGGCTAATAATAAATCACCTGGATTAGATGAACTGAGTAAAGAATTTTACGTTAAATTTTGGGAAATAATAAAAACCAGTTTTACAAATTCATGTAACAATTCATTTAAGTTTGTAATACAACTCATGAGTTCTGCTTCTTCAAGAATTAAAGTACTTTATAAAAAGGGTGACGAAAAAACTGGCGCCCTATCTCAACCCAGAACGTAGATTATAAAATAATAACCAAAATATTAACGAATCGGAACACATAATAAGCTCCACTCAGAAATGCGCTATCCCAGAACGGAATATTCACGACTGTCACTACAATATCGTTTCGGCAATAAATTAATGTAAAAATCATCGAATTCCAGGAGTTTTCATTTCTATAGATAATTTAAAAGCGCTTGACATGGTGGACCATGATTTTTTATTACTAATATTGAATAGAGTCGGACTTGGAAAATAGACTCATAACCTGATAAAAGCATTATATGACGGAAACAAAAGTTACATCAAAGTTAATGACCGTTTAAACAATCCTATCAACCTACTAAGGGGGATTAGACAAGGTTGCCTATTCAATATGTTACTTTTGACTTTAATTGCATAGCCTTTAGCATGGTCCATACAACAAAATAACCAGATCATAGGAATTAAAATTGGAATGAAAGAAAAGAAACTGAATCAATACCCAGACATCGTTACCTTCTTTATAATTAATGAACAGTCAATATCAGCTATCCTTTTTGAATTAAATAAGTTTTACCTGGCCACAGGGCAACAAATAAATATAGACATAACCGAAATGCTTTACACCATCGAGCAGGCAAAAGAAATTATTTTAAATTTCACCTTACAAAACGTATATTGAAACTTCAATAAAAATTTGTGACATAAAATATGGCGACATCACCTGGGAATTGGTCTGGAAAGAGAGATTTCTTAAGATAAAGAAAGTTATAAATATGACAAAAGGCCGCAAGAATACTTGATACGGAAATCCCATCATTTTAAACTCGTTAGCTCTGTTCTCCAGCCTTTACCATGCAAGAGTATTGGATATCCCTCTTAACCTTCCTACAACAAATAGGACGAATCTACTTCACCTACATGTGGCAGCCCGAAAAAATTGAATCAATTAAGAGACTGGACTTAATTAAAGATAAAGACAGGAAGGTTTTAATGAAAATAACGTCTCCAACACAGTTCTGGCATTTCGAAGCAATCTATCAGCTAGAACAAGGCTTATTTATACCAATAAATAAATCACTATACTTAAATGCTACCCCGCATAGCTGGAATATACATAGGTACTGGGCAACTTCACTGAATATTTTCAAATCAATGAAAGCAACAAAAGACAAATGAATAAACTTCAAACACAAAGAAATATGCAATAAATTCAAAAAAATAAATATAACGACATCAAACTTTGGATCAAATATTGACTCGAGTTTAGCACATTTGACCGGGAGAGAATTCGAAACAATATCAATAACCTGGAAAGAACTATGTCATATCGGTTGATAAGAAATGGGTATACGTTTGGAGACAAAATGAGAAACAGTGGACTGATATATAATAAATTTAATAGGATTGTCATATTGGAATGTAAATTTTGCAATAACAATTACGACAATTCTTCTCATATTTTCTTGGACCGTCGGCAAGTGGGATTAAATATAAATAAAATCAGGAATATAACTTCAGCTCTTCTTGAAGAAAATAGCATTATTTCAAGAGAACAAGACTTTTATAACACGTATGATGGGCTAAAGACCTGAAAAACTAAGTAACATAGTTTGCATATTATGAACAGATGTAACAGCATAAAAATAAAATTTAACAACCAAATATTCCGGATTGTCAATATATATTTGCCAGTAAAAAAGGGAACAGATTAATCAGATTACATCCGGAGAATAATGACAGTAGTGGAACAAAACATTCTAAGCTGCGAAATAATTTTAGCAGGTGATTCCAATATGATACTGGATAAAAAGGGTGCACTATTTAATGGGAACTATGGAAGAGATCAATTATAGAGGAAGCATTCAATAACTTCTTTATAGAACACAACATAGTGGATACATTCAGAAGCAGATACCCAAACACTAAAATCCACACTGGATCAACACAGAGCCGAATAATTGATAGAATTTACCATTCAACAAACCTTGACATTCTTATCAAAACAATTAGCCACATTATAAGCAGCATCGCAGATCATCTATCTTATACCATTTGTCAATATTAAAAATTCAACAAAAATACGCTGGGGAAAGGGAATTTGGGAGAATAATACATCTTTATATGACGACCCAGGATTTTTAATAATTATTGAAAATATCTATCAACGTCTACAGCAAGAAAAGGAGCAATTTGACTCAATACAAACTTGGTGGGACTATGCAAAAAGGCTATCAAAAAACAGTCAATTGCTTATTCCATACGAAAAAACAAAATTCCCGAATTTGACATCTAATATACAAAACTTGGAAGACAATGAAAGACCAATAAAATTCTCCTTTGACAGACTTAAAAGCAAGATCAAATCAAACCACAATAGAATAACTTGAATCAAATCAAGGCCAAATTACAAGTAATGAAAATGTCATTATGGAAACAGCAGAGGAATTTTATTAAAATTTTGGAGCCAATCGGAACATACATATGCAAAAGATCATTACCTGAACATGATGAATGAGAGTAAAATAACAGAAAATAACAGATATAATATAGTCTTGAAGATGATTAACAGCGCCTACGTTGTTCTTAGGTTGATAATTTGTTGTACTATTTTGCTTCACAGTGTAGTATGGTGTGTGGTGCTTAATCTTATGCTTTTTATGTTACATTTCGTTATGTGATATGCTAGTTTATTAAAGTTCAGATAAACTCAATATCTGTTACCCAAGGCGCGACCATTTAATAAACTACGATAAAGACCACATTGATATGGATAAAGTTTCACGGCCTTCTCGCTCGAATGTTCTACCCAGCGCGCCTGACACTGAAAGTGCTTTTCAGAGTAGTTGAAGGGAATAACGAGAACAAAGAAACTCAATTTGACAAGCGTGGAATACTATGGATTTTTTGGCTCATGAAGTCTATTCTCCGTTCAAGATGGAGGAAACTTATGAAGGAATCGTTACTGCTGTAAAATCTGCTTATGCAAAGAAGCGTAGTTCTGTGTAAAATACTTTTGGAAGTTTGTGATTTAAATCTTTCGAAAGCCGTTGAAATTGTACAGAAGACGCTCTTTGTCAATCAAGCGTGCATCATCATTCACCTGTAATATCTGCGTCTGCTCCCCCACAAATGATTGAAAATATGGAAATTTTGTGGAGAATCTGGCAAACTATCTAAAGGATTTGGAGGTAGTAAAATACCAATTCTGGAAAACAGAAATATCTATACAGTGAATACGGTTTTCATAGCCGCTCAGGTTACCCTGCGCGAAACTCCAACTGCAATTACTGTGGTCGACGAGGACATTACATCCGAATATGTTCGTCCAGAAAAAGATCTACAGCGTCTTCTATAGATACAACTGCCTCCTTGTCTGGATATTTAACGAGTTTGAAATAGCAACAATGTTCCAAGGTATGGGCTGGAAATAGCAACTGCGAATGTCTTCGTTTGTCAGATGAACGTTTGTGCGTTGGTTGATCCAAATTGGTTGGCGCCAATTTCAAGCACTTGTAAATGCAAACTGGCTATTTTTAGCCAGAATGGATCGCTCTGTCCAAAGCCCTGTAACAGCGGCCACTTACAGACGGACATGATTTCAATTGCTGAAAAGATATGATCTTCTCCTGTTCGACTTAGCCTACGCAAGTTATTACATTTAGTAATGTCAAAAGTTAGGCAATTTATTCCGATGCCTTTGAAAAAGAAGATATGATTGAAAATTTGCACAATGTAATTCATACTTATAATATATGATTCACTAGTTAGACAAGTTAGTTCTTCAACATATACCAAAATGTAATGTAAAATTCGTTACTAAGACAATGACGACCTGGTGCTTTGTTATTAGCCGCAATCCCGCGTACACTTCCTTCTCTGCTATGAGTTCCTCATAACTTGAATTGATGTTTTCGGTTAGTTTACTCACATTCACCAAATTCAGATGGTGTTGAATAGTTATCTTGAAAGTTGGCTTTTCGAGTTCCTGTTCACTTATCTTATCACTAACATATTCCGAATTACATTTATTAGGTTTTATTTAAAGTTTCCAGGTATGTCCCATTTATACGGTTTTTAATTGCGTTATCTTTTTCAAAACGTCTTTCATATTATCCTTCAATAAACTAATTTTTTATTGTGGATTATTTAGCCTTGTTCAATCATTGTCATCGACCTAAATATGGGTATGGATATTTTTGATTTTCATCTTCAACTCTACTTGGTGCATTTGACGAGAGGATCTGTTTTTTGGGGAGGACCTGTCCCGATACCCCTTAGGAGAAGGTTTCGGGTCCAGCTTTTACAAAGTTTGTAAGGGATTCGACATGTGTTAAACGGGTGTTGCAAGATTGGGAATGTTTTTCGTTTAGTGCAGTCCTTTGTTACATGGGTGGTTTTCAGACATTGCGGAATACTTTCTTATTGTCGCATTCAACATAGTTTTGTCTGTGCTCAAGGCACCAACCACAAGTGGGAATGTGTAGCTTTCGAGGTGTATAGATTTTGCACTTGACGCCGTCGATTTTATAAAACCGGACAAGTTTTGCAGCTTAAAGTTTTCTATTTGAAAGGAAACACATCCATCGTATACACTGGTCCCCCAACGAAAGTTTTTCGTTGCAGACCGAACAGTTCCGCAATTTAGTCTCATCTCTAGACCAGGTATTGCCGTTAGATAGTTTCTGCTTGGCGATGTGTCTTACCAGCCATTTTCAGATTAGCTTTATTAGGCTTTAACTAACTATCATATTCAATAGTGAATCTAATTGCTCAACCGGTGATGTGCAAACGATATTTTATATTTGCCAACGTTTCGAATGTCTATACAGACGTTCTTCATCAGGGCAATGGAATGGTTAAGTCATCGACAATACTATATACTGTAAAGGGGGACGTATATATGCTGCCCAATTGCAGATTACCATTTTGAATGACTTTCCAGTTGGGTACTACTTCATATATATCCCTGCTACCGAATTGAATTTCTATCCCGCTAAGAAAGAATAGCGCATGTCTGATAATTAGACTTTGTATATCTTTCTCTTCCCTTTTGGTAATTATTCTGTTTTGACATTCCAATCTTCTTTTTGTCCTGATTATGTCAACTTTCATTATTGCGGTTGCTTTAATTGCAATTCTTCGACATAAGTACTATATATTATTTCTTCGTTGGATAGTGATATTGATTTACCGCAAATATCAGATAACATACTAATTATTTGATGTATCAAATTGTCAATATTCAGGCGGTGTAGGAAGAAGACAATTTGACAATTTTTTGTGAGGAATTTATAATGTTACTCAGTGTTGGTTTTAGACGATTAGTTGAGATTTTTGCTATTATTTTATAGTCGACATTCAAGTTTGAAATCGGTCGTCGATTTTTTTGTTCTTCCTGGGGTCCTTTTTTATATGTCAGTCAGAGTTTTGAAGAAAGAAAACTATCAAGAACTACACTAAAGGTAAAAATGTTGTTCACTACTTGGACGAGATTAATTTTTACTAAATACCAAAATATAACGTAGAAGTCTTTGATGAGGCCAACAAGACCTGGCGCTTTGTTAATAATCATGGATTTTAAAACCGCATAGACTTCTCCCTCTGATATCCTCAAGGCTAGATCTGTTATTTTCTGTTATTTCATTCCCATTCATCATGTTCAGATAATGTTCTTTTGCACATGTATTTGGATGTTCCGATTGGCTCCAAAAATGTTTATAATGTGGTTTGTTTTGATCTTGTTTTTAGTCTGTCAAAAAAGAATTTTATTGGTCTTTCATTTCATTGATTCCAAGTTCTGTATATTAGATTTAGGAATTTTATTTTTGATCAGTTATGTTTTGTAGCCCCTTCTTCAAATGTATTGCGGGGATATTTTCAGTTTTACCTTCGTTTATTAAGTTGTTAATCGCTCCTTTTCTTGCTGTAGACGTTGATAGGTATTTTCAATAGTTATTAAAAATCCTAGATCGTCATATAAAAATGTATTATTCTTTCAAATCTCCTTTCCACGGCGTATTTTTATTGAATTTTTAATAATGACAAATGGTATAAATAGATGATCTGCGATGCTGTTTATAATGTGGCCAGTTGTTTTGATAAAAATGTCAAGGTTTGTTGAATGGTAAATTCTATCAATTCTTCGGCTCCGTGTTGACCCAGTGTGAGTAAAGATTTTATTGTTTAGGTGTCTGCTTCTAAATGTATCCACTATGTTGTGTTCTATCAAAAAGTTATTGAATGCTTCCTCTATAATTGATTTCTTATAGTTCCTATTAAATAGTGCATCTTTTTTTATCCATTATCATATTAAAATCACCAGCTAAAACAATTTCGCAGCTTAGAATGTTTCGTTCCACTACTGTTATTATTTTAAGGATGCAATTTGATTGGTCTGTTTCTTTTTTTACAGACAAATATATATTAATAATCCGAATTATTTGGTTGTTAAATTTTATTTTTATGCTGTTACATCTGTTTATTAAATGCACTTCATGTGAGTATATTTCAATGTTGTACCTTATCATAATACCAGTTCTTTGAAAGAAACGTTTGGAAGCAGGTGACATAGTCTTTAGTTCCTCGGTGTTAATAAAATCTTGTACTGTAGATTTTTCGCCCATTTTATTTTGTTCAGATGGGTGACTCGGTGTAGTTCCACATTTCGAGTAAGGAGTAACTTGAAAGCCTATATATGACGTAAAGAGGAATATATTCCTCTTGGATAAGTATCACTATAGCGTATATAATACGATTGTATTACAATATAGTATGGTACTTAAACTTATTGATTTACTGTGTATTCTTGCTTACTATACGACAAGTTCATTGCAGGTGACGCTCCACCGCGCTAGCAAAGTTAGTTAGGAAGGTTGTATGCGCAACTTTAGTACCTAAAAACCCGTGTCGTCTACCTTCTTTGCAGCGGGATTTCCATGCGATCTGGGTAAAGACCCCGTAGATCGTTTTTGCTTCCGACTTCTGTGGCTAGCATATTTTCCTAACTCGGGGCTTACGGTTTGGAAGGTTTGTGCGGAGCGTTGGGTTGTCGTATCAGTCGGTGCCCTCGTGTCATTGGTTTTTTATCTGGATCCAATCCTATTCCGGGATTTTCGGCGTTAATCCTTTCCGTACTAAGCACCGGCATGGAGCCTGCTAGGATTGGCGTGTCGGCTTTGCTACCTGGGGATTGCGCATTGACGCCTGGCTTAAAGTTGTTAGCACTCGGACTATCACGTTGGGTTATATATGGTAGAGTTTTTCTGGTTACTACCTTTTGTGGTGGTTGCACATTCCTATCAAGTACAGATTGCGTGAGTGCAATAAACATAATGCACGTTTGAGGGTTGAGCTATCTTTCCGAGTTGGTTGTGTCTATGTTGTTGCGTTTGTCAGAGGGGGAAAGGCAGAACGTCTTTCTAAACAATCTTCGTGAAGGCGGCCTAATTTGTTGCAGAAGCTGCAGCGCGGATCTAATTGACATTCTTGCGAGGTGTGATCTTTTTCAAAGCCGATCGAGCACTGCGGTGCATACATTTCTTTGGGTAAATAAATCTTACGCCGCAGTTCACCCAAAAGGCAAATTGTGGCACTTTTGTCAATTTTAAAATCGCAAAGTTGATATGACCGTTGTATATACGCGTGCCTCTGTGCCATGACTTACTAGCAAAACGTACCGTACCAAACCCGAGGTTGCTGATGTCTGATATCGCCTTTGCTGGAAGTCTTTCATCAGCTATACCTTTCACCGAGATACGGACTGGCGGCGCTTTGGAAAATAAAAGTTTAGCTTGACCCTGTTGTTTTGTATTGTTCCATTAATTGCAGTCATAAAGGCTTCGCGACAGCTTTACTAGGTTGTTTTCGTTTGTTTATAGGATATTACCAACTTACCTCGTTCTGCTTCGAAGAGTCCTGTTATATGATCGACAAAGTTTCTTTCTTTTTGGTGGTTGTTTAATGAATTCAAAATATCCTCGAATTTTAATAAATCCAGGTCTTTCAATGTTTCTATGAAGAGAGTGCGGTCTCGTTTTTCTACGATCGTTGCTGTGACAGAGGATAACGCTTCCATGTCTTTTTCTTCTTATAAGTATCCTTAACTAAGCGTTAGTTTAATACTGATATTTCACAACAGAAATTGCTGCTTGTATATCCTTCCTTGATAGGGTTATGGTCAGACATGGCCTTAGAAAAAACAAAACGGTTTTTTATTACGTAGTAAAGACGCTCCTCGCCTTCGTTTCTCTGCGTTGCAACGTGGTGAATGCCGGTAGAGCGCGCTTCTCCCGATATATATACCTCGAAGCGAGCTCAGCGCTAAACAATAAATAAATAAAGAGCCATTTTTTTAACGCTCGGTTCTCTCGCAGGATGTAAACGGGAAAGTATCCTGCCTAAACCCATCTATAAGGGAGACTGTATGTAAATTCGTTATGTCAGGTCCCGGTGCCAGTTCTTCATAGCACACCTTACTTTTTGCAATCCATATTATTAATAGCGCCCACTGCAAATCAAAGGTCGTTTCGTTTGGAATACTTTTTACCGACACCCGAACGGGGGCGCCAGAGGGTAGAGATAATGTTATTCTGCAATGAGGTTTCTCAATTTGTCCTCCAGATGACGCAAGGGAATCAACTCGACGACTGAACTTTCCGTCGCACGCAATAGGAACATCCAAAGCCTTCTTCTTGCTTTCAATAACCCTTTAATTTGATTACAGCAATTCCTTGTCCCAGGTGTTGGATTGAGCGCTTCCATTACAAAGTTGAAGTCCAATTCTTTTTCTGTGTCGTTGATTGCGAACGCGGGTTTCTTGGACACAGAATTCTGGAGACAGCCGCACAGAAACCTTAAAAGCTGGCTAAACGGAGGAAGGCACGCAAAACAAGCCCCCTCGATGCTGGCGTGTTCGACGACGAATGATGTCTTTAGGGCGCGTAGATAACCGTAATTCAACAAAAGACGCACGTCAACGAACACGATAAAAACAATCGAGCGCGCGAAAATTAGCCAATTGGACGTCGACTGACATACGCTACATAGAATTGTGAGAGCCCCAAAATAAATACTCTATCCGATCATCTTCTTATTCCCTTTCTCAAAATAAGGAGAATGGAAAAAAATCAGATGAGTAAAAGGAAATTGGAAAAATAATATTTCCCTATATTCTGACAGAAACTATCAAACTATATTAGGCAACATCTATCGAAGATCGCAGATTGACGTGCAGGATTTTGAACTTATTCAAGACTGTTCGGACGATCTAAAACAGGGGTCGGCAACCTACGGCCCGCGGGCCAAGTCCGGCCCATCAGGTGCTTATTTCCTGCCCGCAAACAGTTCCAAGCAAAAGCATGCAATTCGGCCCGCCACGAATACTAACTCTTGCAACAAATCATTTGCTTCGTTGCACAAGTTTCTTTTTTGTGACGTAATAATTGCAACTTGTTGAGTATTTCGAACGAGTGTACGGCGAAGCCTACTGCGAAGGCTTCTGCGTAGTAAGTGTTAGGAATGTTTGCTTCCTTGGTATTACTCATCAATATTAGTTGATTTTACCTCATGTTTTATGCTGGTTTAGCACAATTGCTACTATTGCAAAACAGATGAGAATTCACGACTTTCTTATCTTGTGTGTGACGTCATAGGACGCTTCTTTAATGACTCCCGTGTTTCGTTGTACAGTCTTCTTTAATGACTCCCGTGTTTCGTTGTACAGTCACGGGCATGTTGAAACCTGCCCGCAGTATTTCGTCTTTGCATCGAGTAGTTTGTCAGACATATTAGGTAGTTCAATGTAAGACTATTAGAACTTTATGGGCCGCATATGGTGCGAGCCTTTGAGGCGCGATTCATGTAAGGGTCATACTAATTATTTATGCTCTGTAGGATTATTGTCAATCACCGTATTTTTCTTGTTTAGTATTTGTTATGGCTATTTTCTAGTCCGTGGTCAAACACAGTTAATTCATCGTACTTTAAATCCGTACACAAGGCTCAATCGTTCTAGTTGTAATTAAACCTGCATTTTGTGACTCAATTTCAACTGCATCATCTACAGCTTGTGGACTGTGAACAGAATAAAGTTTCTTTCAACCCAACTGTATGTTCATTGAATATTCGAGTGTGCTGCGTTTACAGGCAACAGTAGATTTGAGAGGGTTTAAAGGCGCGTAGATTGAAGACCATCTCGCACAGTCTAGAAAATAGAACGCGATTTCAGTTACACCCTGTAACTCGGAGTCGTAGTGCAAAATAGTACCGAGTTGATTGCACATCGAAATAAATTAACTCATGGCATCTTCAAAAGATGGACTGCTTCAATCACAAGCTGATATGGACGATACCAATGTTGTTTTCTCTACTGACACCATTGTTTATAGTCAAACCTTAGAAACGATTCACATGGTTCATAACCAGAACATTTCCACATTGTCAACTAATCTCGACCGATTAATGCATACTGCAGGAAACCAGAAAAGTGTAGTCGCCGTGAAGGATAAACTGGACACAGCAGTTGCTGCCTATGAACAATATTTGAAAGATTTCATTTCGACATCTGCATCCGATCAAGCTATGAATGTGGAAAATGCCTCATTATATTTAACTCAAATTGCTGATTTGAAGAAACCTACTGATATGCGATATAGATTATATCAAAAGGAAAACCTGGATGTTGGTACACACAAATCACCTCATTCAAGACATTCTTCAGTATCAAAACATACAAGCACAACTTCATCAAAACGTATGGCTGTGCAAGTAAAATTATTAGAATTGGAAGCGGCTGAAGAATTAGAAGAGGCGCAAGTACGGGCTCATTTTAAACGGCAGAAGGCCAAGGTATTAGCAGAAGCCAGCAGCACAAAATCATCAAGAAAAAGATCAGTAGCTGAATCTCCTGCTCTTGATGAAACTATGTGTATTCTTCCACCAGCATTGAACTTAAGGGATTATGTATCACCAGCACCGGTGCAGAACACCAACATTGCGACAACAAGAATGGACAATTTATCAGTTATGGCTCATGTATTATCCACACCTGAACTGATTTCTGGGTTGATATAACTCCACAATTTCAAACAATTAATGAGGTTTGTAGCTCATCTTCTGCTTCAGCTACCCAAACCGAAACCAGGCCTATAATCAATTCTCAAATCTGCCGTAGTCATATGGGGTCGGTATCATTTGAATGTCCGCCCTATATTTCTGAAGTGATTTCAAGTTATCCATATGATATTCCGGTATCTACACATTCTCCTATGGGGCCGGTGCCTATTTGGAGAAGATGTATTCATCCCACATTTTATGAACCTACCCCGACCTTTCCTCGAATCTCTCACCCTATTGCCACTGTTTCTGAACTCCATCGTTCTCTACCTAACCGTCCCATCATGTCAACATTAGCACATGATGATTGCTGGATGCCATCACCTCAAACACAGAATATTTCATTGATGCCCATATAAGACAACTTACTGAAGGCCCACGTCTACGAGTCAATGACACAAAGTCATTGTGTAGACTTGCTTCACAAATGAGAAATTGTTACATTATTCTCAGACAATGGAAAGCAGAGCAGATGTTAGATGCTCAGGCTTATCTCAAAGATATTTTTCGTCGCCTTCCACAGACATTGCAAACAGATTATGTTTATGATATTTCTTGGAGAAATAATCCGATTCCGTCGTTCACTCATCTCCTGGAATTCATCGAGCTGAGAGCACATCTCAGTAATAACTTTTATGGACGTTTAATGGCTGAATCTGATTATAAACAGCGGCCTGTACCAAATTACAAGCCACGAACTGGTAAGATGTCAGCTTACTCTACATTCAATTCCCCAGCATCAGAGAAAAGGAACCTATTACCGACTGCGGAAACTTCAACACCAAGAGAAGAAATTCAACGACAAGGTGCTAGTTCGAAGCACTCACGAACTGTATGCTTATGTTGTAAAAATGATCATCCTCTCTTTCGTTGTACAACATTCAAGCAGTATGATTTGAAACAACGTCGCGAATTTATCTGGAAAAACAATTTATGCTTCAACTGTATGAGAGCCGGACACATTGCTAAGGAATGTTCCTCTCAGAGATGTTGTCAAGCCGAGGGGTGCGGACGTAGACACCATACGATTCTTCACCAGAGTGAGATTCAATCAACACCTCATTCACCATTAGCCGGAAGTAGACCCACAGACACTAATAGTAAGGTTGACTCGCCAAATGTAAGTTTTTATTTTGCTAACGTTAAAAATGTTTTTGATGAAAATTGTTTAGTTAGGCTCATGGTAGTACCCGTGGAAGTACATGGTTGTAATTCTGATTATAAATTATCCACACGTTTAGCAAATGATTTCGCTCTCAAAGGGGAGCCTGAAAGATGTACAATTCATACAGCTAATGGTCCAAAACCTCATAATGGCATGAGAATTTCCTTTAGTGTAAGAGGAGTGAATGAGTCGCAAATAGTAAATGTTCACCATGTCCTGACTTTCGACTCCATACCTGAGGTACGAGATTCGATACCTACGACTGACACCTTGAAAGAGTATCCTCATTTGCTAGACCTAGACTTCCCTCGATTGGATAAGCCAATTGAATTACTGATAGGTGCAGACGTACTTGGACGTTATGCAATTACAGAGACACGAGTGGGTGCAGATGGAACCCCCACTGCAGTACATACCGTTCTGGGCTGGGCACTGACTGGTCCTGATAAAAATGTTACACGAGATGATGTTGAAATTAATTTTGTCAAAACTATTGATGGACTCAATTATAATTTTATAAACCACTCTGAAGCTACTAAGCCTATTTGTCACATGTGTTCTCATGATTTTGCTGATGTCAATGCCAACCCGTGTATTATTCAGCCATCCCAAAATGGCATAAAAGCGCTTGATATAATGAAGAAAACTGTAATTAAAGTTGAAGGCCGATTTCAAATTGGTCTCCCATGGAAGTCAGATACTGTTAAACTTCCAAACAACCGATACATGGCTGAAAAGCGGTTGATGTATCTGAAACGCAGGTTTATAAGGGATCCTGAATTGTTCAGGAAATATAGGGATAAGATTCAGGAGTATATTCAGAATGGTTATGCCGAACTAATCCCATCATATTCACTTGCATCCACAGACAAAACATGGTACATTCCACACCACGCCACACGACAATCGAAATTCAGGGTAGTCTTTGATAGTTCTGCAGAATATCAAGGCACATCACTTAATAAAAGTTACACCAGAAGATGCTGATGCACAGCGCTTTCTGTGGTGGGAAGATGACAATATTGACAAAATTCCATCTGAATATAAAATGGTCTCTCACATCTTTGGAAACACATCATCCCCATCTGTTGCTACATTTTCTCTTCAGAAAGTAGCTCATGAACTTATCAAACGCTGATGAGATGACAGTTCGCACTGTCATGCGAGACTTCTATGTAGATGACGGGCTTAAGTCAATTGATAATCCTATACAGGTTATAGAACTAATCAAACAACTCATTGAATTGCTGGCAACAGCAGGTTTCTACCTCACGAAATTCATGAGTAATGATATCAATGTTTTGAAATCTGTCCCGGAAAATGATCGTGCCCCAGCGATAAAAGATCTTGATCTTGAAAATAATTCACTTAGTCGTACACTAGGCGTTCAATGGAACATGCACACTGATGAATTTATTGTTTATGTCAATATCGAACCAAAACCTCTTACAAGAAGAGGAATTTTATCCATGGTAAGTCAGATCTTTGACCCGCTTGGATATGTCCAGCCATTCATATTGCCTGCAAAGCGTCTCCTTCAAGATCTTTGCATAGAGGGATATACATGGGATGATGATATAACCGGATCTATGAAAGATCGGTTTGAGAAGTGGATTCAAAGTTTATCAAATTTGAATGGATTAGCAATTCCTCGTTGTTATAAACCACCTGGATTCGAACCTAATAATGTACAGTTGCATTGCTTTTGTGGTGCAAGTACAACAGGCTATGGAGCCTGTGCCTTTTTACGCCTGACTGATGATGAAGGAAAAGTTCACTGTTCCTTCATCAGGGGTATTTCTAGAGTTACTCCAAAACAACCCATTACTATACCTCGGCTAGAGTTGGTCTCAGCAGTTGTTGCTGCTGAGCTTTCTTGTTCTATAGTTCGTGAACTCGACTACAAAATTGATAGTGTCAACTTTTGGACGGACTCTATGTCAGTTATCCAAATGATCAACAATCGCTCAGAACGATTCAAAACCTTTGTTGCAAACAGGATTAACAAAATCCTTCGATTATCGAAACCAAATCAGTGGCATCATATCGAATCCAAAATGAATCCGGCAGATATAGCATCGCGTGGTCTTATGCCAGATAAGGTCCACAAAGCTGATCTATGGTTTCGAGGTCCACATATAATATGGGAAAGTTTGGATACATGGACTGACAGTTTTTCAACTGATCAGGCCTCTTGCGATCCACAACTTGCTCCTGAGATGAAACTTCATTATACTGATCCTGTGGAAGAACTCTCAGATTCTCCACCATTGCATGACTTGCTTTCACGATATTCTTCATTTGAGAAACTTCGCAGAGCAGTAGCATGGCTACTCCGTTTCAAAGCTTATGCAAAATGGAAGTTTTTGCATCGTGACAATTCTCCCCCAGCTGGATTCTTACTGGTGCGGGAATTAGACCAATCAACGCACGAAATTGTTAGACTTGTTCAACAATCTTCCCTTTCATCTGAAATGAAATATTTTCAGGACATTACAAGTGCAGACACAGCACCTCTTTATCCCAAAACTAGGAAGAAACTCAAATCACCATTTGCAAAAGCTCTTCTCAAATGCAATCCATTTGTTAAAGAGCAGATTCTTCGTGTTGAAGGTCGTCTCCAACATTCAAACCTACCAACTGAACAGAAGCATCCGATTATACTTCCGCCATACCATCATGTAACCAGACTTATAATTGACAAGTATCATTGTTTGACTGGTCACTCAGGCACCTTACATACACTCGCTTCTGTACGTGAAAGATATTGGATTCTTAGGGGACAGTCTGCTGTCTCTAAAGTTCTTCGAGAATGCGTTTCATGCAATAGACGTTCCGCCAAAGTGGGAGAACAATGGATGGCAGATCTTCCCTTTCATCGTGTAAGTTCGGGTAACCAGCATTTTACAGTACTGCAATCGACTTGTTTGGTCCAGTCAAGGTGAAAATAGGACGCAGTGAACACAAACGGTATGGTGTTATTTTTTCATGCATGGCTACTCGTGCCATTCATCTGGAGGTTGCAGAATCTCTGGATACTTCAGCGTTCTTACAAGCATTCTTCAGATTCACATCTAGACGAGGGAAACCGGCACATGTCTATTCAGACAATGGATCTAACCTGGTTGCCGGGTGTAAGGCACTTAAAGATGGTATCAACAAATGGAATTCGAAGCAGATAGATTCTAAACTATCACAAAACGAAATACAGTGGCATTTTTCACCGCCTCTTTCCAGCCATCAGAATGGTGTTGTTGAAAGAATGGTAAGAGTGGTGAAAAAGATTCTTAAAGCAATTACTGACGGCCAATCTTTGAATGATTACTCTTTATGGTCCTTCCTAATAGGGGTGGAAGGGATTCTTAATGATCGACCACTTACCCCAGTAAGTGATGATCCGAAAGACCTCAATGCTCTCTCACCTAATTCTATCTTGATAAATAGATTAGACCCATCATTACCACCTGATGTATTCTTTAGAACGGATGAATACAGAAGAGGCTACCGACATGTACAGCGTTTACTTCATTTATTTTGGCAACGTTGGATAAAAGAATATCTCCCCTTATTACAATGTCGACAGAAGTGGCTCGATGTTAAACGGAATTTCAGGAAAGGAGATCTCGTTCTGATGTGTGATGATAACACTCTAAGAGGACGATGGCCCAAAGCTATTGTTGAAGATGTGTATCCGGACAAGCAAGAAATTGTTAGGAGAGTGAAGGTGCGCACATCAACTTCAACATATTCGCGTGATATCAAGAAATTATGTTTATTAGAGGCTGTCTGACTTCACACTATTTATCACACAACATAATTGTCACAACCACACTCAGCCACATCATTTCTCACAAACATGTGATTATAAAGCATCCGTTCTGAATTATTCTTGAAGTTTGGGGAGTAGGACAAGATTGTCTTTTCCATTTTTTTGTAGTCTTTGCGCCCCACTGTTAGGGTTGGTCATTGACGATTCTTTGTAAATATAGCGTTGTTGTATAAAGTTTCATTATACACTTCTTTCATGCAACCATTCCTTCTTTATTGGAAAATCATTTTACATGTTTACTTTGTTACATTTCATATAATTTTCGGGGCCGGAATGTTAGGAATGTTTGCTACCTTGGTATTACTCATCAATATTAGTTGATTTTACCTCATGTTTTATGCTGGTTTAGCACAATTGCTACTATTGCAAAACAGATGAGAATTCACGACTTTCTTATCTTGTGTGTGACGTCATAGGACGCTTCTTTAATGACTCCCTGTTTCGTTGTACAGTCACGGGCATGTTGAAATCCTGCCCGCAGTATTTCGTTTTTGCATCGAGTAGTTTGTCAGACATATTAGGTAGTTCAATGTACGACTGTTAGAACTTTATGGGCCGCATATGGTGCGAGCCTTTGAGGCGCGATTCATGTAAGGGTCATACTAATTAAGTGGTATTTATGCTCTGTAGGATTATTGTCAATCACCGTATTTTTCTTGTTTAGTATTTGTTATGGCTATTTTCTAGTCCGTGGTCAAACACAGTTAATTTATCGTACATTAAATCTGTACACAAGGCTCAATCGTTCTAGTTGTAATTAAACCTGCATTTTGTGACTCAATTTCAACTGCATCATCTACAGCTTGTGGACTGTGAACAGAATAAAGTTTCTTTCAACCCAACTGTATGTTCATTGAATATTCGAGTGTGCTGCGTTTACAGGCAACAGTAGATTTGAGAGGGTTTAAAGGCGCATAGATTGAAGACCATCTCGCACAGTCTAGAAAATAGAACGCGATTTCAGTTACACCCTGTAACTCGGAGTCGTAGTGCAAAATAGTACCGAGTTGATTGCACAGTAAGGAGCGTTTGTTTTACGAAACTTTTTTATACTTGTAAGTTAACGTAAGTAAGCTAAAGTTTATTGGAGTTGTTGCGGGACAGCGGTACTGATGTAGGTGGATGTCATAACCGTATTATGAATCTAAATTTAAATATATTTCAAAATTTAGATTGCAACAGTTGGTAGGAGTAACGATGGCAAAACGTAGAAAAGTGGATTTGGAGAAACGAATTTTCAGCAAGACTGGACTGAGAAATACTTTTTTATCGAGCATTATGGCAAAGCAGTTTGTTTGCTATGTCAGAAAAGTGTGGCGGTCTATAAGGAATTTAACATTAAACGGCATTACGAATCATTGCATGACAAATTTGACGAATTTTCTGGCAGTAAGAGAAAAGTGAAAATAGAAAACTTAAGATCAAATTTACGAAAACATTCAGGCTTGTTCGTGAAAAACAACAGTGAGGCTGAGGCTAATACAAGAGCTTCCCTTGCGGTCAGCTCCATAACTGCTAAGAAAATGAAGCCATTCACAGACGGTGAGTTTGTAAAAGAATGTTTAATGGCCGTTGTAGATGAAGTTTTCCCCGACAAAAGAGCGCTTTTCTCCAACGTCAGTTCATCTGCGAGTACTGTGACGCGTAAAGTTGGAACAATTTCGAGCGATGTCAAGGGCCAACTTCGAGATAAATGTGATCAATTGAAGTATTTTTTATTACCGATCGATGAAAGTACTGATGTTAAAGATACAGTACAGTTAGCAGTATTCATACGTGGCGTGACACCAAATTTTGTTGTCATTGAGGAGTTTGTGGAGGCTGTACCCATGCACGGTACAACACGTGGCGAAGACATATTGAAGGCTTTGTTACAGTCTTGTACAGACAATCTTAACTTGGATCTTTCTAAATTGATATCAGTTACTACGGATGGCGCTCCAGCTATGGCAGGGGAAAGAAAAGGAGTTGTTGCCAAAGCTGGTAGTACGGTATGGTACGAAGTTCGGTACGGTACGATTGAATTTTCCGGTACGATAGTACGGTACGATTCATTTTTCAATTTTCGTACTTGGTACGGTACGGTACGAAGTTCGGTATCTATTTCGTACCGTACCGTACTCTTTTTCGTACCTTCGCATTACACTTTATTCTTCTCAAATGAATTTGAAAAAATAATTTCATTTAACATCTATGCCGTTTCATAACGGGGCGCTGATAATATCAATTGTGTCTATCAAAGAATGTTTTAACTAAAGGGCAATTTTAAAATGATTAAAAGCGGCGCAGGTATGGTAATAAAAATGCAACTGATTCACTTGAGCTGATTAGATGAGCTATGTCGTATATCGGTTCTACTGTAGTGGTGTAAAACTTTGTGATTGCGTGGAAACACATATAGGCCGCTGATATATGACGTCTTGATCTGAATGCATTTTTCTGTAATAACGAAAGTTGTGATAGCCCAATTAAAATTGACAAGATAAGCAGCATTCATAATACTAAAAATCACGGTGTTATAACGGTGCGTGAATATATCAACTACAATGGCGGATACAGAAAAAAAATTGGGGGGGGGGCACATTTTTTCCAACATGCAAACACAGGCTTTCAAATTTACAAAAAATTAGGGTGCTGGAGGCGCGCAAAATTTTATTGAGAACGAAACAAAAATACATGTTTTAAGAGTGAAATAAACATTACCAGACCGGAAAATGTATCTGCGAGCCGGAAGCCCGCTGAAATTTTTGTAGAAATTGAATAAAAATTTTCACTTTAAAGGCTAAATGCTACGAAATATACAAAATTAATTAGGGAATATTGCGCAACGCAGGTGCGCGAAAATTTTATGAAAACTAAATTAAAAACTCTCTCCCCCTGACCATTATGCAACTAAGCTATCCAGTAACCACCGCTATTACGTTTTGTTTGTACTCTGACACGCAGTATATTATCAGAGCAAAAACATCAGAATATAAAGATATATTTAGGCTGTTTTGAGTTGAATGTTAGCTGATGTTCATCTTAAATAAAAGATATATTTTGTAAAACACAGCCAAGTCACAATATAGACAATGGCATGTCGGGAATACGTCTGTCTGGTAGGAAAAAATAAATAGCATTATTCAGTAATGTGAAGAGAACGTAAATTGCACCAGAAATACCAGATTCAAAATGTACTTATAACCATGCCTTCGAATGAGACCGCACGAAACCCATGTGTGGTGCACAACGAACATTCTTTTGTCGAGATAGCATTTCTTATGACGACACAATGCAAGATTTTTTCGCGAAAACTGTGCTCATCCTACCACCATTTATCACCACCGGTCTACCATTCTCATATTATACGCAATGTGAACAATGATATTGGGGTGACATATGCTTAATTACGCGCATGTTTCACTGTCCTGGATTTTAAAGCTGATATCATAAACTGCATCACTTTGATGTAAGATGTTGGTGACGTTTCTTGTGGTGGCCAGATCTTACAAATAAGGCTGATTTGGACATTGGTAGTTGGTACGGTACGAAATTGCTGCCCAGCGAACCGTACCTGTTTTCGTACTGGTACGAAATTTGGTACGATAAATGAAAAATATTAATCGAACTTAATTTCGTACTGGTACGAAGTTCGGTACGATGTACGGAAAAAATAATATCGTACGGTACGGTACGAATTCGGTACGAAATTATTTTGCTAGTTCGAAGTACGATAAAAATTTCGTACCGTACCGTACTGCCACCCTTGGTTGTTGCTCTGTCACAAAAACATTTGGAGGAACCAGGAGGTTTTGGCATCAAAATTCAAACATATGTCGGACGTAATGGACAATGTTGTGAAAACGGTAAACGGTTAACTGTATTTTAGCAAGAGGTTTGGATCATCGCCAGTTTCAGGCCCTGTTAGTTCATATGAATTCACCATATCCTGACTTGGTGTATTACTGCAATATCAGATGGCTTAGTCGAGGTTCAATGCTCCAACGAGTCTATAACCTGCGAAAAAAACGTAACATTCTTGCAACAAAAGAACATGAACACAAGTGATTTTAATGACCCCGAATGGGTTACTGACTTGGCGTTTTTGGTGGATTTAACATCACATTTGAGCGAGTTGAATTTAAAATTACAAGGTCGCGGACACCTGATAAGTTCTCTTTATGATTCTATTGCTGCATTTGAATGTAACTGCGACTTTGGGAACACCAACTTCATAATTCTTATTTTGCACATTTTTCCAATCTTGGTGATAACAGTCCGTCAAGTACGTCGAAATATGTGGAGGTTCGAGGACATGAGAAGGCACAAACACGAATTCACGTTACTGGCAACACCTTTTGATGTTGATCCCGCCGATGCGGACCATAGTGTGAAGATGGAACTGATTGAACTTCAGAATAATGCAATGTTGAAGTCGAAGTTTCACGTTACTTCTCCGGGAGTGTTTTACAAAAAGCATATATCTGCAACTCTATTTCCGAAATTACGAGATAAAGCGAAAAGAGTTTTATCCATGTTTGGGAACACTTATCTTGGCGAACAAATATTTTCCAAGATGAACTTTGCAAAAAATAAACTTCGATCACGTTTATCTGATGAACATGTTAATGATGTTTTACACATTTCTTTTTTTCAATATCAAAACTGACTTTGACAATTTGGCAAAAAAATGCAAATAATATCAACATTCACATTGAATTGTTACACAGTTTTGTTGTTTTAATAATTGGTTTCAAAGTAATAAATTCCCTTTATCATATCAATGAACATATTTTATAATCATGAATAGAAGTGTAAAACGGTGTGCAATTCAAGGGTAATTTATTCGCGGAAAATCTGTCCCGGCCAGTGACGGCCCGCCAGTATATTTTATCCAATAAGCCCGCGGCTCAGAAAGGTTGCCGACCTCTGATCTAAAACTAAAAATCATACCATATCCTACTCCATATATACAGCAAAAGAAAGAAGAGAAGCAATTAGAAATATAGACAATATTATAGCTCATATAATAGAAGATAGAAAGAAGGATAATATAAATAATACTGTCGGAATGAACTACATGTAATATTGGATGAAAAGCTGAAATTTGACACAGTACTCGCGCAGAAGGTGGAAACCAAACAAGACGAAACTCCTAGAATATATTTTTACGGCCGAATTCGCACCAGGGCAAAACAAACAACGATATAAAAAATTAAAACGGCACAAGGACAAATAACTTTGAATTCGGAACAACTAATGGACGAAATAGAAAGCTTTTACAATAGGCTCTGAAATGATAGGCATAGTATAGACGAAACAGTGAAAAAACACTCTTTAAGCCTAATGGATAATAGTAGAATATTGGAACATGATAACTACAACATAGAAAAATATATTACCAAAGAAGAAATATTTATACAATAAATTCCATGGCTAATAATAAATCACCTGGATTAGATGAACTGAGTAAAGAATTTTACGTTAAATTTTGAGAAATAATAAAAACCAGTTTAACAAATTCATGTAAAAATTTATTTAAGTTTGTAATACAACTCATGAGTTCTGCTTCTGCAAGAATTAAAGTACTTTAAAAAAGGGCGACCTATCTCGAACTGGCGACCTATCTCGAATCAGAACGTAGATTATAAAATAATAACCAAACTATTTACGAATCGGAACACATAACAAGCTCCACTCAGAAATGCGCTATCCCAGAACGGAATATTCACGACTGTCACTACAATATCGTTTCGGCAATAAATTACTGTAAAAATCATCGAATTCCAGGAGTTTTCATTTCTATAGATAATTTAAAAGCGCTTGACATAGTGGACCATGATTTTTTATTAATAATATTGAATAGAGTCGGACTTGGAAAATAGACTCATAACCTGATAAAAGCATTTATAACGGAAACAAAAGTTACATCGAAGTTAATGGCCGTTTAAACAATCCTATCAGCCTACTGAAGAGGATTAGACAAGGTTGCCCTCTCAATATGTTACTTTTGACTGTAATTGCAGAGCCTTTAGCATGGTCCATACAACAAAATAACCAGATCATGGAAATTAAAATTGGAGTGAAAGAAAATAAACTGAATCAATACCCAGACATCGTTACCTTCTTTATAATTAATGAACAGTCAATATCAGCTATCCTTTCTGAAGTAAATAAGTTTTACCTGGCCACAGGGCAACAAATAAATATAGACATAACTGAAATGCTTTACAACATCGAGCAGGCAGAAGAAATTATTTTAAATTTCACCTTACAAAACGTATATTGAAACTTCAATAAAAATTTGTGACATAAAATACGGCGACATCACCTGGGAATTGATCTGGAAAGAGAGATTACTTAAGATAAAGAAAGTTATAAATATGACAAAAGGCCGCAAGAATACTTGATACGGAAATCCCATCATTTTAAACTCGTTAGCTCTGTTTTCCAGCCTTTACCATGTAAGAGTGTTGGATATCCCCTTAACCTTCCTACAACAAATCGAACGAATCTACTTCACCTACATGTGGCGTCCTGAAAAAATTGAATTAACTAAAAGACTGGACTTAATTAAAGACAAAGACAGGAAGGTTTTAATATGATTGAGATAGACTCAAAAATAAAACCCTGTAAAGTAGAAAAATAAGGATTTGAATGAAAATAACGTCTCCAACACAGTTATGGCATTTCCAAGCAATCTATCAGCTATAAAAAGGCTTATACCAATAAATAAATCACTATACTTAAATGCTACCCCGCATAGCTGGAATAGTCATAGGTATTGGGCAACTTCACTGAATATTTTAAACTCAATGAAAGCAACAAAAGACAAATGAATAAACTTCAAACACAAAGAAATATGCAATAAATTCAAAAAAATAAATATAACGACATCAAACTTTGGATCAAATATTGACTCGAGTTTAGCACATTTGACCGGGAGAGAATTCGAAACAATAATCAATAACCTGGAAAGAACTATGTCATATCGGTTGATAAGAAATGGGTATACGTTTGGAGACAAAATGAGAAACAGTGGACTGATATATAATAAATTTAATAGGATTGTCATAGTGGAATGTAAATTTTGCAATAACAATTGCGACAATTCTTCTCATATTTTCTTGGACCGTCGGCAAGTGGGATTAAATATAAATAAAATCAGGAATATAACTTCAGCTCTTCTTGAAGAAAATAGCATTATTTCAAGAGAACAAGACTTTTATAACACGTATGATGGGCTAGGGGCCTGAAAAACTAAGTAACATAGTTTGCATATTATGAACAGATGTAACAGCATAAAAATCAAATTTAACAACCAAATATTTCGGATTGTCAATATATATTTGCCAGTAAAAAAGGGAACAGATTAATCAGATTACATCCGGAGAATAATGACAGTAGTGGAACAAAACATTTTAAGCTGCGAAATAATTTTAGCAGGTGATTCCAATATGATACTGGATAAAAAGGATGCACTATTTAATAGGAACTATTAAAGAGATCAATTATAGAGGAAGCCTTCAATAACTTCTTTATATCTTTATAACTTGAAAATAGTGGGTACATTCAGAAGCAGATACCCAAACATTAAAATCTTTACCCACACTGGATCAACACCGAGCCGAATAATTGATAGAATTTACCATTCAACAAACCTGGACATTCTTATCAAAACAATTAGCCACATTATAAGCAGCATCGCAGATCATCTATCTTATACCATTTGTCAATATTAAAAATTCAACAAAAATACGCTGGGGAAAGGGGATTTGGGAGAATAATACATCTTTATATGACGACCCAGGATTTTTAATAACTATTGAAAATATCTATCAACGTCTACAGCAAGAAAAGGAGCGATAGAAAAACTTGAATCAAATCAAGGCCAAATTAAAAGTAATGAAAATGTCATTATGGAAACAGCAGAGGAATTTTATTAAAATTTTGGAGCCAATCGGAACATAAATATGCAAAAGATCATTACCTGAACATGATGAATGAGAGTAAAATAACAGATATAATATAGCCTTGAAGATGATTAACAGCGCCTACGTTGTTCTTAGGTTGATAATTTGTTGTACTATTTTGCTTCACAGTGTAGTATGGTGTGTGGTGCTTAATCTTATGCTTTTTAAGTTATATTCGTTATGTGGTATGCTAGTTTATTAAAGTTTAGATAAACTCAATATCTGTTACCCAAGGCGCGACCATTTAATAAACTATGATAAAGACCACATTGATATGGATAAAGTTTCACGGCCTTCTCGCTCGAATGTTCTACCCAAGGCGCGACCATTTAATAAACTACGATAAAGACCACATTGATATGGATAAAGTTTCACGGCCTTCTCGCTCGAATGTTCTACCCAGCGCGCCTGACACTGAAAGTGCTTTTCAGAGTAGTTGAACGGAATAACGAGAACAAAGAAACTCAATTTGACAAGCGTGGAATACTATGGATTTTTTGGCTCATGAAGTCTATTCTCCGTTCAAGATGGAGGAAACTTATGAAGGTATAGTTACTGCTGTAAAATCTGCTTATGCAAAGAAGCGTAGTTCTTTGTAAAATACTTTTGGAAGTTTGTGATTTAAATCTTTCGAAAGCCGTTGAAATTGCGAGTATAGAAGACGCGCTTTGTCAATCAAGCGTGCATCATCATTCACCTGTAATATCTGCGTCTGCTCCCCCACAAATGATTGAAAATATGGAAATTTTGTGGAGAATCTGGCAAACTATCTAAAGGATTTGGAGGTAGTAAAATACCAATTCTGGAAAACAGAAATATCTATATAGTGAATACGGTTTTCATAGCCGTTCAGGTTACCCTGCGCGAAACTCCAACTGCAATTACTGTGGTCGACGAGGACATTACATCCGAATATGTTCGTCCAGAAAGAGATCTACAGCGTCTTCTATAGATACAACTGCCTCCTTGTCTGGATATTTAACGAGTTTGAAATAGCAACAATGTTCCAAGGTATGTGCTGGAAATAGCAACTGTGAATGTCTTCGTTTGTCAGATGAACGTTTGTGCGTTGGTTGATCCAAATTGGTTGGCGCCAATTTCAAGCACTTGTAAATGCAAACTGGCTATTTTTAGCCACTTTAGCCAGAATGGATCGCTCTGTCCAAAGCCCTGTAACAGCGGCCACTTACAGACGGACATGATTTCAATTGCTGGAAAGATATGATCTTCTCCTGTTCGACTTAGCCTACGCAAGTTATTACATTTAGTAATGTCAAAAGTTAGGCATTTTATTCCGATGCCTTTGAAAAAGAAGATATGAATGAAAATTTGCACAATGTAATTCATACTTAGAATATATGATTCACTAGTTGGACAAGTTAGTTCTTCAACATATACCAAAATGTAATGTAAAATTCGTTACTAAGACAATGACGACCTGGTGCTTTGTTATTAGCCGCAATCCCGCGTACACTTCATAACTTCCTCATAACTTGAATTGATGTTTTCGGTTAGTTTACTCACATTCACCAAATTCAGATGGTGTTGAATAGTTATCTTGAAAGTTGACTTTTTGAGTTCCTGTTCACTTATCTTATCACTAACATATTCCGAATTACATTTATTAGGTTTTATTTAAAGTTTCCAGGTATGTCCCATTTATACGGTTTTTAATTGCGTTATCTTTTTCAAAACGTCTTTCATATTATCCTTCAATAAACTAATTTTTTATTCTGGATTATTTAGCCTTGTTCAATCATTGTCATCGACCTAAATATGGGTATGGATCTTTTTGATTTTCATCTTCAGCTCTACTTGGTGCATTTGACGAGAGGATCTGTTTTTTGGGGAGGACCTGTCCCGATACCCCTTAAGAGAAGGTTTCGGGTCCAGCTTTTACGAAGTTTGTTAGGGATTCGACATGTGTTAAACGGGTGTTGCAAGATTGGGAATGTTCTTCGTTTAGTGTAGTCCTTTTTTACATGGGTGGTTCTCAGACATTGCGGAATACTTTCTTATTGTCGCATTCAACATAGTTTTGTGCTCAAGGCACCAACCACAAGTGGGAATGTGTAGCTTCCGAGGTGTATAGATGTTGCACTTGACGCCGTCGATTTTATAAAATCGGACAAGTTTTGCAGTTTAAAGTTTTCTATTTGAAACACATCCGTTGTATACACTGGTCCCTCAACGAAAGTTTTTCGTTGCTGACCGGACAGTTCCGCAATTTAGTCTCATCTCTAGACCAGGTATTGCCGTTAGATAGTTTCTGCTTGGCGATGTGTCTTACCAGTCATTTTTAGATTAGTTTTATTAGGCTTTGACTAACTATCATATTCAATAGTGAATTTAATTGCTCAGCCGATGATGTGCAAACGATATTTTATATTTTGCCAACGTTTCGAATGTCTATACAGATGTTCTTCATCAGGGCAATGAAATGGTTAAGTCATCGACAATACTATATACTGTAAAGGGGGGCGTATTTATGCTGCCCAATTGCAGGTTACCATTTGGAATGACTTTCCAGTTGGGTACTACTTCTTATATATCCATGCTACCGAATTGAATTTCCATCCCGCTAAGAAAGAATAGCACATATCTGATAATTAGACTTTGCATATCTTTCTCTTCCCTTTTGGTAATTATTCTGTTTTGACATTCCAATCTTCTTTTTGTCCTAATTATGTCAACTTTCATTATTGCGGTTGCTTCAATTCCAATTCTTCGACATAAGTACTATATATTATTTCTTCGTTGGATAGTGATATTGATTTACCGCAGATATCAGATAACATACTAATTATTTGATATATCAAATTGTCAATATTCTGGCGGCGTAGGAAGAAGACAATTTGACAATTTTTTTGTGAGGAATTTATATTGTTACTCAGTGTTGGTTTTAGACGATTAGTTGAGATTTTTGCTATTATTTTATAGTCGACATTCAAGTTTAAAATCGGTCGCCGATTTTTTAGTTCTTTCTGGGGTCCTTTTTTATATGTCAGTCTGATTTTTGAAGAAAGAAAACTATCAGGAACTACACTAAAGGTAAAAATGTTGTTCACTAATTGGACGAGATTAATCTTTATTAAATGCCAAAATATAAGGTAGAAGTCTTTGATGAGGCCAACAAGACCTAGCGCTTTGTTAATAATCATGGATTTTAAAACTGCACAGACTTCTCCCTCTGATATTCTCAAGGCTAGATCTGTTATTTTCTGTTATTTCATTCCCATACATCATGTTCAGATAATGTTCTTCTGCATATGTATTTGGATGTTTCGATTGGCTACAAGGATTTTTATAATGTGGTTTGTTTTGACCTTGTATTTAGTCTGTCAAAAAAGAATTTTATTGGTCTCTCATTTCATTGGTTCCAAGTTCTGTATATTAGATTTAGGAATTTTATTTTTGATCAGTTATGTTTTGTAGCCCCTTTTTCAAATGTGTTGCGGGGATATTTTCAGTTTTACCTTTGTTTATTAAGTTGTTAATCGCCCCTTTTCTTGCTGTAGACGTTGATAGGTATTTTCAATAGTTATTAAAAATCCTAGATCGTCATGTAAAGATGTATTATTCTTTCAAATCTCCTTTCCACAGCGTATTTTTATTGAATTTTTAATAATGACAAATGGTATAAGTAGATGATTGCGATGCTGTTTATAATGTGGCCAGTCGTTTTGATAAAGATGTCAAGGTTTGTTGAATGGTAAATTCTATCAATTCTTCGGCTCCGTGTTGACCCAGTGTGAGTAAAGATTTTATTGTTTAGGTGTCTGCTTCTAAATGTATCCACTATGTTGTGTTCTATTAAAAAGTTATTGGATGCTTCCTCTATAATTGATTTCTTATAGTTCCTATTTAATAGTGTATCTTTTTTATCCATCATCATATTAAAATCACCAGCTAAAATTATTTCGCAGCTTAGAATGCTTCGTTCCACTACTGTTATTATTTTAAGGATGCAATTTGATTGGTCTGTTCCTTTTTTTACAGGCAAGTATATACTAATAATCCGAATTATTTGGTTGTTAAATTTTATTTTTATGCTGTTACATCTGTTTATTATATGCACTTCATGTGAGAATATTTCAATGTTGTACCTTATCATAATACCCGTTCTTTGAAAGAAACGTTTGGAAACAGGTGACATAGTCTTTAGTTCCTCGATGTTAATAAAATTTTGTACTGTAAATTTTTCGCCCATTTTATTTTGTCCATATGGGTAACTCGGTGTAGTTCCATATATATATGACGTAAAGAGGAATATATTCCTCTTGATAAGTATCACTAAGCGTATATAATACGATTGTATTACAATATAGTATGTACTTATTAAACTTGTTGATTTACAGTGTTTTCTTGCTTACTATACAAGTTCATTACAGGTGACGTTCCACCGCGCTAGCGAAGTTAGTTAGGTTGTATGCAACTTTGGCACATTTATGTTCGGCCTATGTCTACCTTCTTTGCCACGGAATTTCCATGCGATCTTGGTTCAATTATCGAACCTTCAGTTGACGAAGACACCCTTCTCTCATGCGAATTTATGTAAATTTAGCGCGTTTATGCCCCTGTTTGGCCTAGTAACCTGTGTCCGTCTACCTTCTTTGCTGCGGAATTTCCATGCGATCTGGAAAGACCTCATTGGCTAGCATATTTTCTTAACTCGGGGCTTACGGTTCTGAAGAGCGTGTTTCGTCTTTGGGTGTTCGTATCAGTCGGTGCCCTCGTGTCATTGGTTTTATCTGCATCCAATATCTCAGGTCCTGCACATTTATACTACTCAATGGTAAATCCCTATGGATGCTCTCGACGAAGCACCGGCATAGGGCCTGTTAGGGTTGGTGTGTCGGGTTTGCTACCTAAGGGTTGCGCATTGACGTCTCGCTTAACGTTGTGAGCACTCGGACTATCACGTTGGGTTATGTATGGTACAGCTTTTCTGGTTACTACCTTTTGTGGTGGTTGCACATTCCTATCGTGTTTTGTACAGATTGCGTGAGTACAATAACAATGAACGTTTGAGGGTTAAGCTATCTTTCCGAGTTGGTTGTGTCTATATTGTTGCGTTTGTTAGAAGGGGAAGGCAGAACGTCTTTCTAAACAATCTTTTTGAAGGCGGCCTAATTTGTTGCAGAAGCTGCATCGCGGATCTAATTGACATTCTTGCGGGGTGTGATCTTTTTCAAAGCCTATCGAGCACTGCGGTGCATACATTTCTTTGGGTAAATAAATCTTACGCCGCAGTTCATCAACAAAGGCAAATTGTGGCACTTTGTCAATTTTAAAATCGCAAAGTTGATATGACCGTTCGATATACGCGTGCCTCTGTACCATGACTTACTAGCAAAACGAACCGTACCAAACCCGAGGTTGCTGATGTCTGATATCGCCTTTGCTGGAAGTCTTTCATCACCTATACCTTTCACCGAGATACGAACTGGCGGCCGCTTCGGAAAATAAAAGTTTAGCTTGACCCTTCTGTTTTGCATTGTTCCATTAATTGCAGTCATAAAGGCACCGCGACAGCTTTACTAGGTTGTTTTCGTTTGTTTATAGGATATTACCAACTTACCTCGTTCTGCTTCGGAGAGTCCTGTTATATGATCGACAAATTTCCTTGCTTCTTGGTGATTGTTTAATAAATCCAAAATATTCTCGAATTTCAATAAATCCAGGTCTGTCAATGTCTTTATCAATCTTTAACTAAGCGTTAGTTCAATACTTATATTTCACAACAGAAATTGCTGCTTGCTATATCCTTCCCTGATAGGGTTATGGTCAGACATGGCCTTGGAAAAAACGAAACGATTTTCTATTACGTAGTAAAGACGCTTCTCGATCCTCGCCTTCGTTTTTCCGCGTTGAAACGTGGTTAATGCCGGTCGAGCGCGCTTCTCCCGATATATACAACTCGAAGCGAGCTCAGCGCTAAACAATAAATAAATAAAGAGCCATTTTTAACGCTCGGTTCTCTCGCAGGATGTAAACGGGAAAAGTATCCTGCCTAAACCCATCTATGAGAAAGGCTGTATGTAAATCCGTTATGTCAGGGCCCGGTGCCAGTTCTTCATAGCACACCTTACTTTTTGCAATCCAGAATATTAATAGCGTCCACTGCAAATCAAAGGTCGCTTCGTTCGGAATACCATTAACCGACACCCGAACGGGGGCGCCAGAGGGTAGAGATAATGTTATTCTGCAATGAGGTTTCTCAATTTGTCCTCCAGATGACGCAAGGAAATCAACTCGACGACTGAACTTTCCGTCGCATGCAACAAATAAGCCTTCAATTTAATTATAGCAATTCCTTGTCCCAAGTGTTGGATTGAGCGATTCCATTACAAAGTTGAAGTCAAATTCTTTTTCTGTCTCCGCGAAGAGAGTGCGTAGCGTCGTTGATTGCGAACGCGGGTTTCTTGGACACAGAATTCTAGAGACAGCCGCACAGAAACCCCAAAATCTGGCCAAACCGAGGAAGGCACGCAAAACAAGCCCCCTCGATGCTGGTGTGTGCGACGACGAATGATGTCTTTAGGGCGCGTAGATGACCGTAATTCAACAAAAGGCGCACGTCAACGAACATGATAAAAACAATCGAGCGCGCGAAAATTACCCAATTGGATCGACTGACATACGCTACATAGAATTGTGAGAGTCGCCAACAAACTATCATTCGTCAAGGTAAGATATAAAAAAAGATAAAAAGAAGAAAACGATATAGGCTGAATCAATTTTAATGCAATTGTCTCGAAAAATAAAATTACCGTAAAAATAAATGAAATTTCACATTAGGTATGGACAATATTATGTTGATAACATTTTGGCTTGGTAATAGATGAACGGGATGCTCTTTTAAATAATATTTTCAGATTAACTGCACTTGGAAAGGAATTCAAAATCTTTATACGTGAATATAATATACAGGACACATACAGAAGCAGATACCCCAGTAAGAGAATTTCAACCTACACCACAAAAGGCCCCGAAATAAATACTCTATCCGATCATCTTCTTATTCCCCTTCTTAAAATAAGGAGAATGGAAAAAAATCAGATGAGGCAAATTGGAAAAATAATATTTCCCTACTATCAAACTATATTAGGCAACATCTATCGAAGATCGCAGGAAGACATGCAGGATTTTGAACTTATTCAAGACTGTTGGGACGATCTAAAACAGGGGTCGGCAACCTACGGCCCGCGAGCCAGGTCTGGCTCATCAGGTGCTTATTTCCTGCCCGCAAACAGTTCCAAGCAAAAGCATGCAATTCGGCCCGCCACGAATACTAACTCTTGGAACAAATTATTAGCTTCGTTGCACAAGTTTCTTTCTTGTGACGTAATAATTGCAACTGGTTTAAGTATTTCGAACGAGTGTATGGCGGAGGCTACTGCGAAGTAGCGTTTACGAAACTTTTTTTATACTTGTAAGTTAACGTAAGTAAGCTAAAGTTTATTAGAGTTGTTGCGGGACAGCGGTACTGATGTAGGTGGATGTCATAACCGTATTATGAATCTAAATTTAGATATATTTCAAAATTTAGATTGCAACAGTTGGTAGGAGTAACGATGGCAAAACGTAGAAAAGTGGATTTGAAGAAACGAAGTTTTCAGCAAGGCTAGACTGAGAAATACTTTTTATCGAGCATTATGGCAAAGCAGTTTGTTTGATATGTCAGAAAAGTGTGGCGGTCTATAAGGAATTTAACATTAAACGGCATTACGAATCATTGCATGACAAATTTGACGAACTTTCTGGGAGTAAGAGAAAAGTGAAAATAGAAAACTTAAGATCAAATTTACGAAAACAATCAGGCTTGTTCGTGAAGAACAACAGTGAGGCTGAGGCTAATACAAGAGCTTCCCTTGCGGTCAGCTCCATAACTGTTAAGAAAATGAAGCCATTCACTGACGGTGAGTTTGTAAAAGAATGTTTAATGACCGTTGTAGATGAAGTTTGCCCCGACAAAAGGGCGCTTTTCTCCAACGTCAGTTCATCTGCGAGAACTATGACGCGTAAAGTTGGAACATTTTCGAGCGATGTCAAGGGTCAACTTCGAGATAAATGTGATCAATTGGACTACTTTTTTTACCGATCGATGAAAGTACTGATGTTAAAGATACAGTACAGTTAGCAGTATTCATACGTGGCGTGACACCAAATTTTGATGTCATTGAGGAGTTTGTGGAGGCTGTACCCATGCACGGTACAACACGTGGCGAAGACAGATTAAAGGCTTTGTTACAGTCTTGTACAGACAATCTTAACTTGGATCTTTCTAAATTGATATCAGTTACTACGGATGGCGCTCCAGCTTTGGCAGGGGAAAGCAAAGGAGTTGTTGCTCTGTCACAAAAACATTTGTAGGAACCAGGAGGTTTTGGCATCAAAATTCAAACATATGTCGGACGTAATGGACAATGTTGTGAAAACGGTAAACGGTTAACTGTATTTTAGCAAGAGGTTTGAATCATCGCCAGTTTCAGGCCCAGTTAGTTCATGAGAATTCACAATATCCTGACTTGGTGTATTGCTGCAATATCAGATGGCTTAGTCGAGGTTCAATGCTCCAACGAGTCTAAAACTTGCGAAAAAAAACGTAACATTCTTGCAACAAAAGAACATGAACACAAGTTATTTTGATGACCCCGAATGGGTTACTGACTTGGCTTGGTGGATTTAACATCACATTTGACCGAGTTGAATTTAAAATTACAAGGTCGCGGACACCTGATAAGTTTTCTTTTTGATTCTATTGCTGCATTTGAATGTAAACTGCGACTTTGGGAACACCAACTTCGTAATTCTAATTTTGCACATTTTTCCAATCTTGGTGATAACAGTCCGTCAAGTACGTTGAAATATGTGGAGGTTATTGTTGACATCAAAGAGCAGTTTGCTTCCCGGTTCGAAGACAAGCCCAGGCACAAACACGAATTCCGCCGATGCGGACCATAGCGTGCAGATGGAACTGATTGAACTTCAGAATAATACAATGTTGAAGTTGAAGTTTCACGTTACTTCTCCGGAAGTGTTTTGCAAAGAGCATATATATGCAACTCTATTTCCGAAATTACGAGATAAAGCGAAAAGAGTTGTATCCATGTTTGGGAACACTTATCTTTGCGAACAATTATTTTCCAAGATGAACTTTGCAAAAAATAAACTTCGATCACGTTTATCTGATGAACATGTTAATGATGTTTTACAAATTTCTTGTTCCAATATCAAAACTGACTTTGACAATTTGGCAAAAAAATGCAAACAATATCAACATTCACATTGAATTGTTAGACAGTTTTGTTGTTTTAATAATCGGTTTCAAAGTAATAAATTCCCTTTATCATATCAATGGACATATTATATTTTCATGAATAGGAGTGTAAAACGGTGTGCAATTCAAGGGTAATTTATTCGCATTTCGGAAAATCTGTCCCGGCCAGTAACGGCCCGCCAGTATATTTTATTTAATCCAATAGGCCCGCGGCTCAGAAAGGTTGCAGACCTCTGATCTAAAACTAAAAATCATACCATATCATACTCAATATATACAGCAAAAGAAAGAAGAGAATCAATTAGAAATATAGACCATATTATAGCTCATATGATAGAAGAATGAAAGAAAGATAATATAAATAATACTGTCGGAATGAACTACATGTAATATTGGACGAAAAGCTGAAATTTGACACCATACTCGCGCAGATGGTGGAAACCGAACAAGACGAAACTCCTACAATCTATTTTTACGACCGAATTCGCACCAGGGCAAAGAACACAGCGATAGAAAAAATTAAAACGGTACAAGGACAAATAACTTCGAATTCGGAACAACTAATGGACGAAATAGAAAGCTTTTACAATAGGCTCTGGAATGATAGGCATAGTATAGACGAAACAGTGAAAAAACACTCTTTAAACCTAATGGATAATAGTAAAATATTGGAACATGATAACTACAACATAGAAAAATGTATTACCAAAGAAGAAATACTTTACACAATAAATTCCATGGCTAATAATAAATCACCTGTATCAGATGAACTGAGTAAAGAATTTTACGTTAAATTTTGAGAAATAATAAAAACCAGTTTTACAAATTTATGTAACAATTTATTTAAGTTCGTAATACAACTCATGAGTTCTGCTTCTGCAAGTATTAAGGTACTTTATGAAAAGGGTGACGAATACGATATAAAAAACTGGCGACCTGTCTCAAACCAGAACGTAGATTATAAAATAATAACCAAAATATTTACAAATCGGAACACATAATAAGCTCAACTCAGAAATGCGCTATCCCAGAACGGAATATTCACGACTGTCACTTCAATATCGTTTCGGCAATAAATTACTGTAAAAATCATCGAATTCCATGAGTTTTAATTTCTATAGATAATTTAAAAGCGCTTGACATGGTGGACCATGATTTTTTATTAGAAATATTGAATAGAGTCGGACTTGGAAAATAGACTCATAACCTGATAAAAGCATTATACAACGGAAACAAAAGTTACATCGAAGTTAATGGCCGTTTAAACAATCCTATCAACCTACTGAAGGGGATTAGACGAGGTTGCCCTCTCAATATGTTACTTTTGACTTTAATTGCAGAGCCTTTAGCATGGTCCATAAAACAAAATAACCAGATCATAGGAATTAAAATTGGAGTGAAAGAAAAGAAACTGAATCAATACGCAGACATCGTTACCTTCTTTATAATTAATGAACAGTCAATATCAGCTATCCTTTCTGAATTAAATAAGTTTTACCTGGCCACAGGGCAACAAATAAATATAGACATAACCGAAATGCTTTACACCAACGAGCAGGCAGAAGAAATTATTTTAAATTTCACCTTACAAAACGTATATTGAAACTTCAATAAAAATTCGTGACATAAAATATGGCGACATCACCTGGGAATTGATCTGGAAAGAGAGATTACTTAAGATAAAGAAAGTTATAAATATGACAAAAGGCCGCAAGAATACTTGATACGGAAATCCCATCATTTTAAACTCGTTAGCTCTGTTTTCCAGCCTTTACCATGTAAGAGTGTTGGATATCCCCTTAACCTTCCTACAACAAATCGAACGAATCTACTTCACCTACATGTGGCGTCCTGAAATGAATTAACTAAAAGACTGGACTTAATTAAAGACAAAGACAGGAAGGTTTTAATATGATTGATATAGACTCAAAAATAAAAGCCTGTAATATAGAAAAATAAGGATTTTAATGAAAATAACGTCTCCAGCACAGTTCTGGCATTTCGAAGCAATCTATCAGCTAGAACAAGGCTTATACCAATAAATAAATCACTATACTTAAATGCCACCCCGCATAGCTGGAATATTCATAGGTACTGGGCAACTTCACTGAATATTTTAAACTCAATGAAAGCAACAAAAGACAAATGAATAAACTTCAAACACAAAGAGATATGCAATAAATTCAAAAAAATATCTATATAAAGACATCAAACTTTGGATCAAATATTGACTCGAGTTTAGCACATTTGACCGGGAGAGAATTCGAAACAATAATCAATAACCTGGAAAGAACTATGTCATATCGGTTGATAAGAAATGGGTATACGTTTGGAGACAAAATGAGAAACAGTGGACTGATATATAATAAATTTAATAGGATTGTCATAGTGGAATGTAAATTTTGCAATAACAATTGCGACAATTCTTCTCATATTTTCTTGGACCGTCGGCAAGTGGGATTAATTATAAATAAAATCAGGAATATAACTTCAGCTCTTCTTGAAGAAAATAGCATTATTTCAAGAGAACAAGACTTTTATAACACGTATGATGGGCTAGGGACCTGAAAAACTAAGTAACATAGTTTGTATATTATGAACAGATGTAACAGCATAAAAATCAAATTTAACAACCAAATATTTCGGATTGTCAATATATATTGCCAGTAAAAAAGGGAACAGATTAATCAGATTACATCCGGAGAATAATGACAGTAGTGGAACAAAGCATTCTCCGTTCTCCGTATTCTCCGTTCAAGATGGAGGAAACTTATGAAGGAATCGTTACTGCTGTAAAATCTGCTTATGCAAAGAAGCGTAGTTCTGCGTAAAATACTTTTGGAAGTTTGTGATTTAAATCTTTCGAAAGCCGTTGAAATTGCGAGTATAGAAGACCCTCTTTGTCAAGCAAGCGTGCATCATCATTCACCTGTAATATCTGCGTCTGCTCCCCCCCAAATGATTGAAAATATGGAACATTTTGTGGAGAATCTGGCAAACTATCTAAAGGATTTGGAGGTAGTAAAATACTAATTCTGGAAAACAGAAATATCTATACAGTGACTCAGGTTACCCTGCGCGAAACTCCAACTGCAATTACTGTGGTCGACGAGGACATTACATCCGAATATGTTCGTCCAGAAAGAGATCTACAGCGTCTTCTATAGATACAACTGCCTCCTTGTCTGGATATTTAACGAGTTTGAAATAGCAACAATGTTCCAAGGTATGGGCTGGAAATAGCAACTGTGAATGTCTTCGTTTGTCAGATGAACGTTTGTGCGTTGGTTGATCCAAATTGGTTGGCGCCAATTTCAAGCACTTGTAAATGCAAACTGGCTATTTTTAGCCACTTTAGCCAGAATGGATCGCTCTGTCCAAAGCCCTGTAACAGCGACCACTTACAGACGGACATGATTTCAATTGCTGAAAAGATATGATCTTCTCCTGTTCGACTTAGCCTACGCAAGTTATTACATTTAGTAATGTCAAAAGTTAGGCAATTTATTCTGATGCCTTTGAAAAAGAAGATATGAATGAAAATTTGCACAATGTAATTCATACTTAGAATATATGATTCACTAGTTGGACAAGTTAGTTCTTCAACATATACCAAAATGTAATGTAAAATTCGTTACTAAGACAATGACGACATGGTACTTTGTTATTAGCCGCAATCCCGCGTACACTTCCTTCTCTGCTATGAGTTCCTCATAACTTGAATTGATGTTTTCGGTTAGTTTACTCACATTCACCAAATTCAGATGGTGTTGAATAGTCATCTTGAAAGTTGACTTTTTGAGTTCCTGTTCACTTATCTTATCACTAACATATTCCGAATTACATTTATTAGGTTTTATTTTAAAGTTTTCAGGTATGTCCCATTTATACGGTTTTTAATTGCGTTATCTTTTTCAAAACGTCTTTCATATTATCCTTCAATAAACTAATGTTTTTATTCTGGATTATTTAGCCTTGTTCAATCATTGTCATCGACCTAAATATGGGTATGGATATTTTTGATTTTCATCTTCAGCTCTACTTGGTGCATTTGACGAGAGGATCTGTTTTTTGGGGAGGACCTGTCCCGATACCCTTTGAGAGAAGGTTTCGGGTCCAGCTTTTACGAAGTTTGTTAGGGATTCGACATGTGTTAAACGGGTGTTGCAAGATTGCGAATGTTCTTCGTTTAGTGTAGTCATTTTTTACGTGGGTGGTTTTCAGACATTGCGGAATACTTTCTTATTGTCGCATTCAACATAGTTTTGTCTGTGCTCAAGGCACCAACCACAAGTGGAAATGTGTAGCTTGCGAGGTGTATAGATTTTGCACTTGACGCCGTCGATTTTATAAAATCGGACAAGTTTTGCAGTTTAAAGTTTTCTATTTGAAAGGAAACACATCCGTTGTATACACTGGTCCCTCAACGAAAGTTTTTCGTTGACAATTTTTTTGTGAGGAATTTATATTGTTACTCAGTGTTGGTTTTAGACGATTAGTTGAGATTTTTGCTATTATTTTATAGTCGACATTCAAGTTTAAAATCGGTCGCCGATTTTTTAGTTCTTCCTGGGGTTCTTTGCTATATGTCAGTCTGATTTTTGAAGAAAGAAAACTATCAGGAACTACACTAAAGGTAAAAATGTTGTTCACTAGTTGGACGAGATTAATCTTTATTAAATACCAAAATATAAGGTAAAAGTCTTTGATGAGGCCAACAAGACCTGGCGCTTTGTTAATAATCATGGATTTTAAAACTGCACAGACTTCTCCCTCTGATATCCTCAAGGCTAGATCTGTTATTTTCTGTTATTTCATTTCCATACATCATGTTCAGATAATGTTCTTCTGCATATGTATTTGGATGTTCCGATTGGCTACAAGGATTTTTATAATGTGGTTTGTTTTGACCTTGTATTTAGTCTGTCAAAAAAGAATTTTATTGGTCTCTCATTTCATTGGTTCCAAGTTCGGTATATTAGATTTCAAATGTAGGAATTTTATTTTTGATCAGTTATGTTTTGTAGCCCCTTCTTCAAATGTATTGCGGGGATATTTTCAGTTTTACCTTTGTTTATTAAGTTGTTAATCGCTCCTTTTCTTGCTGTAGACGTTGATAGGTAATTTCAATAGTTATAAAAAATCCTAGATCGTCATATAAAGATGTATTATTCTTTCAAATCTCCTTTCCACAGCGTATTTTTATTGAATTTTTAATAATGACAAATGGTATAAGTAGATGATCTGCGATGCTGTTTATAATGTGGCCAGTCGTTTTGATAAAGATGTCAAGGTTTGTTGAATGGTAAATTCTATCAATTCTTCGGCTCCGTGTTGACCCAGTGTGAGTAAAGATTTTATTGTTTAGGTGTCTGCTTCTAAATGTATCCACTATGTTGTGTTCTATTAAAAAGTTATTGAATGCTTCCTCTATAATTGATTTCTTATAGTTCCTATTTAATAGTGTATCTTTTTTATCCATTATCATATTAAAACCCCCAGCTAAAATTATTTCGCAGCTTAGAATGCTTCGTTCCACTACTATTATTATTTTAAGGATGCAATTTGATTGGTCTGTTCCCTTTTTTACAGGCAAATATATACTAATAATCCGAATTATTTGGTTGTTAAATTTTATTTTTATGCTGTTACTTTTGTTTATTATATGCACTTCATGTGAGAATATTTCAATGTTGTACCTTATCATAATACCCGTTCTTTGAAAGAAACATTTGGAAACAGGTGACATAGTCTTTAGTTCCTCGATGTTAATAAAATTTTGAACTGTAAATTTTTCGCCCATTTTATTTTGATCATATGGGTAACTCGGTGTAGTTCCATATATATATGACGTAAAGAGGAATATATTCCTCTTGATAAGTATCACTATAGCGTATATAATACGATTGTATTACAATATAGTATGTACTTAAACTTGTTGATTTACAGTGTATTCTTGCTTACTATACAAGTTCATTACAGGTGACGTTCCACCGCGCCAGCGAAGTTAGTTAGGTCGTATGCAACTTTAGCACATTTATGTTCGGCCTATGTCTACCTTCTTTGCCACGGAATTTCCATGCGATCTGGGTTCAATTATCGAACCTTCAGTTGGCGAAGACACTCTTCTCTCATGCGAATTTATGTAAATTTAGCGCGTTCATGCCCCTGTTTGGCCTAGTAACCGGTGTCGTCTACCTTCTTTGCAGCGGGATTTCCATGCGATCTGGAAAGACCTCATTGGCTAGCATATTTTCTTAACTCGGGGCTTACGGTTCTGAAGAGCGCGTTTCGTCTTTGGGTTGGTCGGTGCCTTATCTGCATCCTACACATTTATACTACTCAATGGTAAGTCCCTATGGATGCTCTCGACGAAGCACCGGCATGGGGCCTGTTAGGGTTGGTGTGTCGGGTTTGCCACCCAAGGGCTGCGCATTGACGTCTGGCTTAACGTTGTTAGCACTCGGATTATCACGTCGGGTTATATATGGTACAGCTTTTCTGGTTACTACCTTTTGTGGTGGTTGCACATTCCTATCAAGTTTTGTACAGATTGCGTAAGTACAATAAGATATGAACGTTTGGGGGTTAAGTTATCTTTCCGAGTTGGTTGTGTCTATGTTGTTGCGTTTGTTAGAAGGGGAAGGCAGAACGTCTTTCTAAACAATCTTTTTGAAGGCGGCCTAATTTGTTGCAGAAGCTGCATAGCGGATCTAATTGACATTCTTGCGAAGTGTGATCTTTTTTAAAGCCTATCGAGCACTGCGGTGCATACATTACTTGGGGTAAATAAATCTTACGCTGCAGTTCATCAACAAAGGCAAATTGTGGCACTTTGTCAATTTTAAAATCGCAAAGTTGATATGACCGTTGTATATACGCGTGCCTCTGTGCCATGACTTACTAGCAAAACGTACCGTACCAAACCCGAGGTTGCTGATGTCTGATATCGCCTTTGCTGGAAGTCTTTCATCAGCTATACCTTTCACCGAGATACCGAATGGCGGGCGCTTCGGAAAAAAAAAGTTTAGCTTGACCCTGTAGTTTTGTATTGTTCCATTAATTGCAGTCATAAAGGCTCCGCGACAGCTTTACTAGGTTGTTTTCGTTTGTTTATAGGATATTACCAACTTACCTCGTTCTGCTTCGGAGAGTCCTGTTATATGATCGACAAATTTACTTGCTTCTTGGTGGTTGTTTAATGAATCCAAAATATCTTCGAATTTTAATAAATCCAGGTCTGTCAATGTTTCCATGAAGAGAGTGCGGTCTCGTTTTTCTACGATTGTTGCTGTGATAGAGGATAAAGCTTCCATGTCTTTTTCTTCTTATACCTATCTTTAACTAAGCGTTAGTTCAATATTGATACTTCGCAACAGAAATTGCTGCTTGCTATATCCTTCCCTGATAGAGTTATGGTCAGACATGACCTTAGAAAAAACAAAACGGTTTTCTATTACGTAGTAAACACGCTTCTCGCTCCTCGCCTTCGTTTCTTCCCGTTGCTACGTGGTAAATGCCGGTCGAACGCGCTTCTCCCGATATATATAACTCGAAGCGAACTTAGCGCTAAACAATAAATAAATAAAGAGCCATTTTTTAACGCTCGGTTCTACCCGCAGGATGTAAACGGGAAAAGTATCATGCCTAAACCCATCTATGAGGAAGACTGTATGTAAATCCGTTATATCAGGGCCCGGTGCCAGTTCTTCATAGCATACCTTACTTTTTTGCAATCCAGATTATTAATAGTGTCCACTGCAAATCAAAGGTCGTTTCGTTCGGAATACCTTTTACCGACACCCGAACGGGGGCGCCAGAGGGAAGAGATAATGTTATTCTGCAATGAGGTTTCTCAATTTGTCCTCCAGATGACGCAAAGGAATCAACTCGACGACTGAACTTTCCGTCGCACGCAATAAGAACATTCAGGGCCTTCGTCTTGTTTCAAATAACCCTTCAATTTGATTACAGCAATTCCTTGTCCCAAGTGTTGGGTTGAGTGATTCCATTACAAAGTTGAAGTCCAATTCTTCTTCTGTCTCCGCGAAGAGAGTGCGTAGCGTCTTTGATTGCGAACGCGGGTTTCTTGGACACAGAATTCTAGAGACAGCCGCACAGAAACCCCAAAAGCTGGCTAAACCGAGGAAGGCACGCAAAACAAGCCCCCTCGATGCTGGTGTGTTCGACGACGAATGATGTCTTTAGGGCGCGTAGATGACCGTAATTCAACAAAAGACGCACGTCAACGAACACGATAAAAACAATCGAGCGCGCGAAAATTACCCAATTGCACGTCGACTGACATACGCTACATAGAATTGTGAGAGTTGCCAACAAACTATCATTCGTCAAGGTAAGATATAAAAAAGATGAAAAGAAGAAAACGATATAGGCTGAATAAATTTTAATGCAATTGTCTCGAAAAATAAAATTTCCGTAAAAATAAATAAAATTTCACATTAGGTATTGACAATATTATGTTGATAACATTTTGACTTGGTAATAGATGAACGGGGTGCTCTTTTAAATAATATTTTCAGATTAACTGCACTTGGAAAGGAATTCAAAATTTTTATACATGAATATAATATACAGGACACATACAGAAGCAGATATACCCCAGTAAGAGAATTTTCACCTACACCACAAAAGGCCCCAAAATAAATACTCTATCCGATCATCTTCTTATTCCCTTTCTCAAAATAAGGAGAATGGAAAAAAATCAGATGAGTAAAAGGAAATTGGAAAAATACTATTTCCCTATATTCTGACAGAAACTAACAAACTATATTAGGCAACATCTATCGAAGATCGCAGGAAGACATGCAGGATTTTCAACTTATTCAAGATTGTTGGGACGAAACAGGGGTCGGCAACCTACGGCCCGCGGGCCAGGTCCGGCCCATCAGGTGCTTATTTCCTGCCCGCAAACAGTTCCAAGCAAAAGCATGCAATTCGGCCCGCCACGAATAATAACTCTTGCAACAAATTATTTGCTTCGTTGCACAAGTTTTTTTGTGACGTTATAATTGCAACTGGTTGAATATTTCGAATGAGTGTACGGCGAAGGCTACTGCGAAGCCTTCTGCGTGGTAAGTAGCGTTTGTTTTACGTAACTTTTTTATACTTGTAAGTTAACGTAAGTAAGCTAAAGTTTATTGGAGTTATTGCGGGACAGCCGTACTCATGTAGGTGGATGCCATAACCGTATTATGAATCTAAATTTAAATATATTTCAAAATTTAGATTGCAACAGTAGGTAGGAGTAACGATGGCAAAACGTAGAAAAGTGGATTTGGAGAAACGAAGTTTTCAGCAAGACTGGACTGAGAAATACTTTTTTATCGAGCATTATGGCAAAGCAGTTTGTTTGATATGTCAGAAAAGTGTGGCGGTCTATAAGGAATTTAACATTAAACGGCATTACGAATCATTGCATGACAAATTTGACGAACTTTCTGGCAGTAAGAGAAAAGTGAAAATAAAAAACTTAAGATCGAATAAACGAAAACAATCAGGCTTGTTAGTGAAGAACAACAGTGAGGCTGAGGCTAATACAAGAGCTTCCCTTGCGGTCAGCTCCATAACTGCTAGAAAATGAAGCCATTCAGTGACGGTGAGTTTGTAAAAGAATGTTTAATGACCGTTGTAGATGAAGTTTTCCCCGACAAAAGAGCGCTTTTCTCCAACGTCAGTTCATCTGCGAGAACTGTGACGCGTAAATTTGGAACAATTTCGAGCGGTGTCAAGGGCCAACTTCGAGATAAATTTGACCAATTGGAGTATTTTTTATTTCCGATCGATGAAAGTACTGATGTTAAAGATACAGTACAGTTAGCAGTATTCCTACGTGCCGTGACACCAAATTTTGTTGTCATTGAGGAGTTTGTGGAGGCTGTACCCATGCACGGTACAACACGTGGCAAAGACATATTGAAGGCTTTGTTACAGTCTTGTACAGACAATCTTAACATGAATCTTTCTAAATTGATATCAGTTACTACGGATGGCGCTCCAGCTTTGGCAGGGGAAAGTAAAGGAGTTGTTGCTCTGTCACAAAAACATTTGGAGGAACACCAGGAGGTTTTTGCATCAAAATTCGAACATATGTCGGACGTAATGGACAATGTTGTGGAAACTTTTAACTGTATTTTAGCAAGAGGTTTGAATCATCGCCAGTTTCAGGCCCTGTTAGTTCATGAGAATTGACAATATCCTGACTTGGTGTATTACTGCAATATCAGATGGCTTAGTCGAGGTTCAATGCTCCAACGAGTCTATAACTTGCGAAAAAAAACGTAACATTCTTGCAACAAAAGAACATGAACACAAGTTATTTTAATGACCCCGAATGGGTTACTGACTTGGCCTTTTTGGTGGATTTAACATCACATTTGAGCGAGTTGAATTTAAAATTACAAGGTCGCGGACACCTGATAAGTTTTCTTTATGATTCTATTGCTGCATTTGAACTGCGACTTTAGGAACACCAACTTCGTAATTCTAATTTTGCACAATTTTCCAATCTTGGTGATAACAGTCCGTCAAGTACGTTGAAATATGTGGAGGTTATTGTTGACATCAAAGAGCAGTTTCCTTCCCGGTTCGAGGACATGCGAAGGCACAAACACGAATTCACGTTACTGGCAACACCTTTTGACGTTGATCCCGCCGATGTGGACCATAGCGTGCAGATGGAACTGATTGAACTTCAGAATAATGCAATGTTGAAGTTGAAGTTTCACGTTACTTCTCCGGAAGTGTTTTACAAAGAGCATATATATGCAACTCTATTTCCGAAATTACGAGATAAAGCGAAAAGAGTTGTATCCATGTTTGGGAACACCTATCTTTGCGAACAATTATTTTCCAAGATGAACTTTGCAAAAAATAAACTTCGATCACGTTTATCTGATGAACATGTTAATGATGTTTTACAAATTTCTTGTTCCAATATCAAAACTGACTTTGACAATTTGGCAAAAAAATCAAACAATATCAACATTCACATTGAATTGTTACACACTTTTGTTGTTTTAATATCGGTTTCAAAGTAATAAATTCCCTTTATCATATCAATGGACTTATTATCTAATCATGAATAGGAGTGTAAAACGGTGTGCAATTCAAGGGTAATTTATTTGCGTTTAGGAAAATCTGTCCCGGCCAGTAACGGCCCGCCAGTATATTTTATTTTATCCAATAGGCCCGCGGCTCAGAAAGGTTGCCGACCTCTGATCTAAAACTAAAAATCATACTATATCATACTCAATATATACAGCAAAAGAAAGAAGAGAATCAATTAGAAATATAGACGATATTATAGCTCATATAATAGAAGAAGGAAAGAAAGATAATATAAATAATACAGTCGGAGTGAACTACATGTAATATTGGATAAAAAGCTGAAATTTGACACCATACTTGCGCAGATGGTGGAAACCGAACAAGACGAAACTCCTAGAATATATTTAATACGGCACAAGGAAAAATAACTTCGAATTCGGAACAACTAATGGACGAAATAGAGGGCTTTTACAATAGGCTCTGGAATGATAGGCATAGTATAGACGAAACAGTGAAAAACCACTTTTTAAACCTAATGGATAATAGTAAAATATTGGAACATGATAACTACAACATAGAAAAATATATTACCGAAGAAGAAATACTTTACACAATAAATTCCATGGCTAATAATAAATCACCTGGATTAGATGAACTGAGTAAAGAATTTTACGTTAAATTTTGAGAAATAATAAAAACCAGTTTTACAAATTCATGTAACAATTTATTTAAGTTTGTAATACAACTCATGAGTTCTGCTTCTGCAAGAATTAAAGTACTTTATGAAAAGGGTGACGAATACGATCTAAAAAACTGGCGACCTGCCTCAAACCAGAACGTAAATTATACAATATTAACCAAAATATTTACAAACCACATAATAAGCTCCACTCATAAATGCTCTATCCCATAACGGAATATTCACGACTGTCACTACAATACCGTTTCGGCAATAAATTACTGTAAAAATCATCGAATTCCAGGAGTTTTCATTTCTATAGATAATTTAAAAGCGCTTGACATGGTGGACCATGATTTTTTATTAGAAATACTGAATAGAGTCGGACTTGGAAAATAGACTCATAACCTGATAAAAGCATTATACAACGGAAACAAAAGTTACATCGAAGTTAATGGCCGTTTAAACAATTCTATCAACAGACAAGGTTGCCCTCTCAATATGTTACTTTTGACTTTAATTACAGAGCCTTTAGCATGGTCCATACAACAAAATAACCAGATCATAGGAATTAAAATTGGAGTGAAAGAAAAGAAACTGGATCAATACGCAGACATCGTTACCTTCTTTATAATTAATGAACAGTCAATATCAGCTATCCTTTCTGAATTAAATAGGTTTTACCTGGCCACAGGGCAACAAATAAATATAGACATAACCGAAATGCTAAATGTAATAACTTGCGTAGGCTAAGTCGAACAGGAGAAGATCATATCTTTTCAGCAATTGAAATCATGTCCGTCTGTAAGTGGCTGCTGTTACAGGGCTTTGGACAGAGCGATCCATTCTAAGGAGTGGCTAAAAATAGCCAGTTTGCATTTACAAGTGCTTAAAATTGGCGCCAACCAATTCGGATCAACCAATGCACAAATGTTCATCTGACAAACGAAGACATTCACAGTTGCTATTTCCAGCCCATACCTTGGAACATTGTTGCTATTTCAAAGTCGTTAAATATCCAGACAAGCAGGCAGTTGTATTTATAGAAGACGCTGTAGATCTCTTTCTGGACAAACATATTCGGCTGTAATGTCCTCGTCGACTACAGTAATTGCAGTTGGAGTTTCGCGCAGGGCAGCCTGAGCGGCTATGAAAAGGCTATGAAAACCGTATTCACATTATAGATATTTCTGTTTTCCAGAATTGGTATTTTACTTCTTTAGCATAGCAACCGCTACCTCCAAATCCTTTAGATAGTTTGTCAGATTCTCCACAAAATTTCCATATTTTCAATCATTTGGTGGTGGAGCAGACGCAGATATTACTGATGAATGATGATGCACGCTTGATTGACAAAGAGCGTCTTCTATACTCGCAATTTCAACGGCTTTCGAAAGATTTAAATCACAAACTTCCAAAAGTATTTTACGTATCATACTTTTCTGCAGTTACAGCTTCCAATTTACAAAGGTGAGCTATCTGATTCAAATTTCGAACACACTCAGCAACAGATTCGTCTGGTTTCTGCGATCTGGTTGCAAGCAAACGACGGGCATACACAGAACTACGCTTCTTTGCATAAGCAGATTTTACAGCAGTAACGATTCCTTCATAAGTTTCCTCCATCATGAACGGAGAGTAGATTTCTTGAGCCAAAAAATTCACTAGTATTCCACCCTTGTCAAATTGAGTTTCTTTGTTCTCGTTATTCCGTTCAACTACTCTGAAAAGCACTTTCAGTGTCAGGCGCGCTGGGTAGAACATTCGAGCGAGAAGGCAGTGAAACTTTATCCATATCGATGTGGGCTTTATCGATGTGGTCTTTATCGTAGTTTATTAAATGGTCGCGCCTTGGGGAACAGATACTGAGTTTATCTAGACTTTAATAAACTAGCATACCCCATAACAAATATAACTTAAAAAACATAAAATTAAGCACCATACACCATACTACACTGTGAAGCAAAATAGTACGCCAAATTATCAACCTAAGAACAACGGCTGTTAATCATCCTCAAGGCTATATTAAATCTGTTATTTTACTACCATTCATCATGTTCAGGTAATGTTCTTTTGCATATGTATGTTCCGATTGGCTCCAAGGATTTTTATAAAATTCCTCTGCTGTTTCCATAATGACATTTTCATTACTTGTATAATTCGGCTTTGATTTGTTTCAAGTTTTTCTATTGTGGTTTGTTTTGATCTTGTTTTTAAGTCTGTCAAAGAAGAATTTTATTGGTCTTTCATTGTCTTCCAAGTTTTGTATATTAGATGTCAAATTCGGGAATTTTATTTTTTTATCAGTTATGTTTTGTAGCTCCTTCTTCTTCAAATGTATTGCGGGGATATTTTCAGTTTTGCCTCCTTTTATTAAGTTAGTTTTTTTCTGAGGTCAGATATTTTGCTCCTTTTGTTTTTTCCTTACGTATAGAATAAGCAACTGACTGTTTTTTGATAGCCTTTTTGCATAGTCCAACCAAGTTTGTATTGAGTCAAATTGCTCCTTTTCTTGCTGTAGACGTTGATAGGTATTTTCAAAAGTTATTAAAAATCCTGGGTCGTCATATAAAGATGTATTATTCTCCCAAATCCTCTTTCCCCGGCGTATTTTTGTTGAATTTTTAATATTGACAAATGGTATAAGATAGATGATCTGCGATGTTGTTTATAATGTGGCTAATTGGTTTGATAAGAATGTCAAGGTTTGTTGAATGATAAATTCTATCAATTCTTAGGATCTGTGTTGATCCAGTGTGGGTAAAGATTTTAGTGTTTGGGTATCTGCTTCTGAATGTATCCACTATGTTGTGTTCTATAAAGAAGTTATTGAATGCTTCCTCTATAATTGATCTCTTTAATAGTTCCTATTGAATAGTGCATCCTTTTTATCCAGTATCATATTGGAATCACCTGCTAAAATTATTTCGCAGCTTAGTATGTTTTGTTCCACTACTGTCATTAGTCTCCGGATGTAATCTGATTAACCTTTGACAAGGAAAGAAACAGCAAGCCTTTTAGTGAAATTGATTAGTAATAAAAGTCACTAACACGACGAACGTATGAAAGCGTTAGCCACAGCCTCAACCTCAGACAAAAGAAACCGCACGATTTTTTTAGTAGCAGAATCGAGTACAAACATGGATTTACAATTTTCTGAACTCTGGATATAATTAAAGTACGCAAGGAAGCTACCAAATTTGTCGACGAAATAACCGGACTCTGGACTCTTTGAGCCTGAACGCGGTAAGTGGATAATATCTGTTAAACAAACAACAACAGAAAAAATCTGTCGAAAGCCTTTATGGCAGAGACCAACGGATCCGTTAATAATACCGGGTGTGAATAAAACTTGTATATATGTATTTTTTTCAAAAGACGATATATGGCATGAACATAGTCGGATTTGGCAGTCAGATTCGCAAGTAGATCTTGGCATTAAGGCATACAGATGTATAACGGACATACCAACTTTGCAATAGATAACTTTTACATTGACAAGGTGACGTAATTTGTCTGGATAGATGGACCACGATGTAAATTATACTTACCGAAGACCATATATAAGTGAGAATACTTCAGTCAGCGAATTCAGTCCCAACGTCACTGCGAAACGGTTGGTCGGCAAAAATGCCGTACCTTAGTTAGGATGCAGCGGATGTTGGACCGGTGCTCAGCATCGAACAGATTGGCCCGGAAAACATGAGAATTTTCAATATGTCTGGTATCTGAAGGGATACACATTTAAACGATAACCCCGAAACTTTAAACAATAATATTCTATCTCAAACGAGACAAGAGAGAGAACTTGGGGATATAGACGTCACATATGTCAGTGAGGGAAGAGGGCGGCCAGACCCCGGAGACGAGGGCAGCATCACCCATATACGGCCCCAAGTTCGTACATACACCGCATAAACTTTTTTTACAAAGTCACAAAACAATAAGTGTTCGCATTAGGAACTTTGAATTAACCGGAAAAGTAGGAGGCACAAAGCGTTTCATGGGGTCCTCATTATCGAACGGTTCGGTGACCGAATTCACTGTAATATAGTATCGACTACCAACATTCGCAAACAAAAAAATATAGCAAGAATTCTAGTTACAATAGACAGTTTGGACGCCTTTGATATGGTTACTCACGACTTGTTCAAAACTGTCACGCTAATTTGATCTTATTAGTTGCATAGATGTGAACGGGAAAATATCCAATCCACTCATGATACTGATGGGAATCTGTCAAGGATGTCCACTCAGTATGCTACTATACATCATCGATGTATAGCCCTTGGCCAGATCAATATTAACTAACGGCAATATAAAGCAAATTACTTTCGGAGAAATGGAATAGAATCAACCATGACCTGACCTTTTTACAGTAAATGCCTTATCAGTTGATGAAATTTTCAAAGCACTGGAGTATTTTAGTGATGCAATGGGCCAAAAAATAAACGCGGAAAAAACATATTTTTTGTCCGAATGAAACTGCTAAAAGCCCAATAATAAATCCCAGCTACAACTGCTACATCGAGGAACAGGTAAAAATTGGAGAAAATTCCAGTCAGAAATATAGAAGAAAATTTTAGTTAAAAGAAAAAGACCCCTTAGGACAGCGAAGAGACATAGCCTCACGTTGCTGGGCAAAATTACGGTGCTGAACTCACTTGTAGTTTCACTGAATTTATTTTTAGGCCAAATAATATACATCTCCAAAACAGTAACAAAGACTTTTTATATTTAAAAACAAATACACATAGTTGAGTACTAAAGCAGTTATTATTGCAAATGGTAAATAGCAGGAAGGTAAATAGCAGAATTTTTTTTCTCGAACCAATTACATTAAAATTGTTTCAACTAATATCGTTTTCTTCTTATCATCTTATTTTTCTTTGACAACGTGGAATTCTCGGAGGACAGAGCTTCCTCCCTAAGACGCAGCCAGAATGCGCATGGAATTATTAATCTCGTTTTTAGAAAGAGAACCGGCCAACGTAATTACAGACCACAGACCAGTCAAGATGCTGAATAATGATATGAAAAATTGTCTCTTACCAGAAAATAACCACCAAAATGAAGAACCAAAACTGAGGTGAAAGCGGTTCACTGGGTCCGCTAAATTTGGAAATAGAAAAATAAAGGCGGAAGACTACCGGCGGCCCATTTGTATGTATGTCGGTAAATTATGTACCAATTAAAATGTGTAACGACTGAATCAAGAAGTATTTTGAACAAAACCATGGTGAAGTTCTTTCTTTTGCCCATGTTTTAGATGGCCTGAAAACAGACTCTGGATTGAATAGAAAGGACTTGCGTATAAAATTAAAAGCTACATTTTCATCCAAAATTGTACTTCTTTCGTTGAACACCCAGGAAATATGTATACCTCGGTGAACCGAAGCACCAGCGTGCTTCCTATCCAAAGCAAGAAAATATTGCAAGACCGAAAAGTTCGATGAATTTGGAAAACAACACCCAAAATAATGGAGATGAGTTGGTCGTAACAATCTCAAAAATAAGCTTCATATCAACGAATCTAAAAAAATATTATTTTAAATAGCTCAATGTCGGAAAACCAAACTAAACGAAGACAAAATCTTGCTGATACTGCCAAACAAAACCAGGTTGTGAAAACAAATGAAGAAGTAATAAATGTGTATACCAGCCTGACAGACATTGCTGCTTCTATAACCTGTCCCATGTACAAAAGTCAATATCTCTTGTCATTGACGAGAGGGATGTTTTTTGTATTTTCTGCAAAGAGTACTTTCACATAATTTGGTCATGGCTGTAAAGGATATCCTATATAGCTAGTTAAAAATTATCTACGAATAATTTCGACGTCAGTAAAGTGGCCGATTTCTCCCTTTCCACATTAATCACATTTATAAGGTTTTTTCAGGGTAACTTTATATTGATTCAATCAATGTCAACGGACTGAGATTAACAACTAAACATCCTACAATATTTTTACAGGAAACGTACTCAACAATATTGGATGAAATAAAAGAATGGGTAATATGGTGAATCAATTTGAAACTCATATACAGCAAATCAGCAGGCACAGCAACTTTATTCAACCCATATTGAGCGCTAAAACATTAGAAACAAAAATGGACAATAGAGGAAGGATAATCTGAATATCAAATAATATAACTGGACTTAAACTAAATCAAACAAAGCTGCGATTTTATTACAGCAATCAGAGCAAACTCGATTAAAACCAGGGGTAAGTTAAGACTTTTCTTTGCCGCGCAAACCGCCAGTCGCCAAAAGAAACAGACGACGAGACGTAGGACGGCAGTCAAAGTAATAAACAAAATGAGATGCTGAGAGTCCGCTCCGCGAACAGGTACTTTCATCGTAGTGCGGCTATTCACAATGACTACATATCTTTGGCCACGGCTGATTTTGCTTTAAATAAATTCACCATTCGCGTTCACATAGGGGGATGAGATGCAAAATTTACCTCCTGAAGGAAATGTACGTGCCACAATGTGGAAAACGTCACTGTGTCCTTGACTGCGTCTTTGAGAATATCTTAGATGGAAACACTACCAATAAAATAACGTATGTATATTATTATACGGAGCCTATATATCACATCAGAAGTGAAACTAAAATGGTAAAACATTATTCCCATTCTGTGGCATGTGGTTGTTCAGTTGCCTTGGGCGACATCTGTATGAGCAACCTTTGCTCCATCGGATTCAAATAGACATGGCGGCCTATTTGCCTGTTCTAACAAATCCGCGATCTGAACCGTAATAAATAACAAAAACATGTCTGGAAGAGGATGTCATTAAACAATTTTTCATCCACGATGAAATATAAGGGTCTTGCCTTACATGTTAAAAAAATACCGAAACGCGATATCTATGGAGAAAATATAATATAAAATTCATTTAAAATAGTAAAAATGAAAACTTACATAATGATAAAGATAGTAATAAAGTAATAGCTCCAGAAGCTCAAGCGTCTCAGATATTGAAGCACATGACCTTATTGTCAGATTGGTCAACTTGTGATCATTCGGACAATGGTAAACGTTCGCTTTAAAAAATATTTTGAAGGCTTCTATTTCAAAGCTCTGGTGGGGGGTTTAGAGTATACCCACACTGCATTCTCGGCGGTTTTCACCTCTCTACCTTTAGAGGCGCTTACTGACTCTGTCCATCTGGAAACCCAATCACAACGCGGTGGACAGTCGACAAACGCATCTTGGAGGAAACTATTTCCACCTCGTCAATCGTCCTCATCAAAGGAAAGAAGGATAAATAGAAGGTAGAAAACGAACTTTAAATAGCAAATATTGTTATAAAGGTATTGCTTCAAATCTAATTTCTTCATCGAATAAGAACATCTGGTACCTACGTAATTGTGGTCGTTGGTATGGACTTTGTTATGTTAAAAACAGAATTGTGGGATATTATATTATAGAATCATAGAAATTACCATAATTTTTACCATAATTTTAGCGGCTTGATAAAGGGTCATAACCGGAAATAGTTTGAATTATACGAAAGGGAGGGGCCGATGAACTCAATTATAAATTATACTTAAATACAGTGTGAACAACAGCAACACAGTCGCTCGTGTTGTATGGTTCCGTCTACTATTCGGTTAAAAACGAAATGCGTAAAAGTTTGAATAATTTAGGCATCTATGCTGGGTTCATTACAATGTTACATTTGTAGAATTACAAAAAAATCTGCTCATCCTACACGTAAATTACACATGATCCGTAACAGCGTCGATTTCCAGACATAGTTTACATACATTTTTCAGAAATTATTGTGTTTCAATTTGGTGCAAACCTATCGTTGGAAGTCTGCTGATATCATCCAAAAATGTTCACATGGGCTACGTAATCCACTGCAATGATCACAACAGCGTATAGAAAACCTTTGCTCCGCCGAGTTGATGAGAATAGGTCTAGGAGGCTAAGTTTGTCTGAGCTAACAGATTTGCGCTCTGACTTACTAAAAAAGAAATGAAAACATTCTCAGCGTAAAGCCTTTTCTTGCTCAACAACATACTGCTTTGTCTATTCTAGAATAACAACCTTTGCAAAGGAAGAGATATAGCAAGCAGTAAATTCTTTTCAAAATCTCTGTATCTGAATTGCGCACTTTCCATAGAATCGGATACAGACTTGAACCTAAATCTTGAAGATATTATGGATATAATCAACAGGCAGGCACCAGGGAACTAACAAATTGTTGACCAAATAATCGCGCATTTCGAAAACGAGACAAGTAAGGTGGATATTATTCTTTAAGTAGACATAAACAACCGAACTAATCTGCCACGAAGCGTTCATTGCAGTAATTAATGGATGCATTCAAAACTGATAGATTTGCAAGTAGGTCATCGCACAAATGTATGTGCAAACGTGTATGCTATAGAAGGACCTTACATTGCACATAGTTATTGTGATCTGATGATATATCGGTTGAAATTAATTTGGCCGACATTTAGGTTCAATTGAAACAACCAAACAAATCCTCCAAAATTTCATTTTTACAAACACAGGCCTTTGTGGCGTAATCTATCAGTGACTCATGCTTTGACGAAAAGTGTTGCATTAAAATATTTATGGCGTGGAATATCTTTGCCGTGGTGAATCGTACAAGATGGCAGAATCTTTAGTTTTTTCAGGTGTCCGAAATATTTTCGTCAATCGGATGCACAAAAAAGCTTCAAAACCATCAACACAGCTATTTCATAGCAATATCGATGATTTTGAACCTTCTTACAGTTTTGGTTAGTACCATATACTCAAAAATAGGCGTTTAAATCTTCCACTTACAGATAAATCACAATAGCAACACCTATATATGAAATTAATGCAATCGGTCATATACGCAACACCCTAAAAATTCATGGCTCATGCTGTGTTATTTAGCCGTCAACTTGAAGCCTTTTTGACTGGGTGCCTCCGATAGGCTTTCCCCTCAAAACGGCAGCGTCATCCATTTTTTGGCAGTTCATAAATGATCTATTAAAAGGAGACATACGGGAATTCTAACTAATTCCAAATCGGCTTGAAATTAAAAACAAAATGAGGAAAGAGCTATTGAATCATCAAATTCCTGAAGTTATGAATTTCTATAAGTAATTTAAAGAATTTCGACATGGTGAATCATATTTTTTTTATTCAAAATACTGGACATAATAGGAATCGGAAACTGATCTAAATCTCATTAAGGCAATCTAACTTGGTAATAAAAGTTATATTATATTTCTTAGATAAGACCATCGAAATAATTGAGCTATCAACTAAGACTAATTTTCACACACAAACACTACGGAGTAGCAGTAGCGCTATGGATCGGCTTTCATTATGGTGTAGTTGGGCACCGTACCAGTGTGCTTCATGCCCAAGGCGTACATGTTATACAACACCAAAAACCGCCAACACTATGATTCACGCCCAAAGTGCAAGAACGTTTATTCCAACTTCGTCGTATGGTTCTTTCCTCCTAAGTTTATTGAGAATTGAAGGTCAGCCAACTGACCTATTTTTTTTTACTTCTTTCCACATATATCTATCACATTTATAAAATTTTGAGATATGAATAAAAATTCGAAAAAGGCATTAATCATACCCATGACCAATGGTGACCAAGATTATTACCAAGGTGAGAAAATATTTGTATCGTCCTTTTAAAAGCAAATTTATTAGATCTCTTTTTTACAGAAAACTCACTCTACAATATCGGAAGAAATTAAATGGCAGTAGGAATAGAAACATGATGAATCACTTTGGAACTCATAAACAGCAAAATCAGTAGTGACAATATTTATCAGCACCAATTTGGACACTAAAATCATATAAAGGAAAATAATGAATAATCTGAATAACAACCATCATAACTGGAGCAGTAGACATAAATCTGGAGAGAGATCCAACTCCATCTGTTTGTAATAAAACACATGTTTGAAACTGAAAAACACAAAAAGCAACTTAATTTTGTGGATATCCTCAGGCACATATATCTGAACAACGAAGAATTTACATATTTCTACTCGAGAGTGAAAATCATGACTGGAAAGAATTTCTGCTTGAAGAAATATACTAAGTTCAGCAATTTATCACCCATCATACAGTGGCGCTGTCTTAGTAGGAATAGCTGCCACTGCAACGTACGAAATGTGCCCGTCTATGTTGCGTCAAACGTCAGCATCATCAGGTCGTGTACCAGAGACGGTAAGCAGATCTCGAAAATATGACAGAAACAGATGGGATATAAAATTCGTCCCATTCCACAAATGTTGCGAAAGAGAACAAATCAGCGACGACGTTCATATAAAGCTTCAAATCGGGAGAGAAAAAACAGCTGAACTAACTCTCAAAAAACTTCTCTCCATCTCCATAAATTAAGTGCAAGCAAGCACTTGTAAACCAACCTCCTCGTATAGCTCCCAGCTCCAAAGTATATTGACAGCAGTTAAAGAGATAGCCAACAGGCCCATTACTTCTACTCTCCACATATAAAACAGTTTATAAAGTTTTTTGAATACGCCAAAAATGTTAGAAATCTTCTCAATGTACTTAAATAAAATCCCATTCGTATCAAATGGATGTCCAATTGTTAGGAGTAGGGACTTTAACATAGATTTAGTTAGATAATTTGTTTTCGGAGAGAAAAAAGAATGATTAAATTTTATGAAACTAAATTGGAAACCAAACGGTTTAATGAATGCCGATTTAGCAATTTTTAACGAAATCCTGGAAGATACTTTTTGAACCCAGAAAACTGGATCAATTGTATCAATTGAATTTGATAAAGCTTTAGACACAATTGATCATGAATTTTTAATAAAACTCTCGAAATCGTTTGATAAAATTTCCGGAATCACACTAGGCGTTTGTATAACTAATCAACTGTGTAGGAATCAGTCAATGAAAACATGACAGAAGAAATTTGACTACACGATGGAGTAAGTGGTCATATATATCTACAATTCCCAGGGACCGATTTCAAACTTAAATTTAGATTATAAAATAGTAACAAAAATGTTAACCAACCGTTTAAGACAAGCAATGATTGGCAGAATAAATATTTCACAAACAGCACTCTTACTAGAAGAAGCATCCATGATATAATCATTATTATGACGTATCATCGGCTGCCAGTACATGTGGACAAAAGGGCAAACCTGGGATAATAGTTATGATCAAGAATGTAAGGGCCTATGATATGGTGAACCATAGGTTAAATGTATGCTGCACATCGTTGAAAATGTTCAAAAAGAAGCACTATTGCATAAAGCAGAGCCTCCAGAATGCCGAACATTGGGCACTAACAAACAATTCGACCGCAGGTGAATTCATACGCAGATACTCCAAAACCCGTGTAACATAGTAAAAAAAACGAACTTTCGTTTTAAAATCAAGTAGGCCGAGCCTAATTCATAGCAACCCCCATAATCCCAGCCGCCAAAAAAATTACGCCATTAACGTCGAAAATATGCGAGTTTCAAATCTATTCAGAATACAGCGCGATTCTCAACGAAATGAAAAAAATCAAATCGTTATCAAATACAATCCCCCTGAAAGGGGATAAAAGCGTGAGCAAGTCCTTCAGATAAATAAATTTAAGATCCAAACAGACAAATAATAGAAAATATTAGGAAAAGGCTAGGCCAAATTACAACTAATGAACAGTTGGCATTGGAGACTGTCACATGAATTCTATTTAAAATCAATGAATTGCAGTGAATTGACCGCATACAATAGTTTACAACGAGGGGAATATTGATCAAGAAGGAAATCTACACAGCGCTAAATGTTATGACAAAAATTTAAAAAAAAATTAAAAAGAAAATAGACCAATATGCCGAAGATATAACTTTCTTGTAATCAACCGGGCTTTAAAACAGTCCTAACTTGTTTCCTGCGTGTCGTAAGAGGCGACTAAAAGAAAGCAAAGGAGTTTTAGATGTTTTTTCCATCGTCCAGGACTAATACCACTCACTGCTCTTTACCATGGCGGTTCAGTTCCGTTTGGGATTTTCTGTTTAGAGTGCAGTTGTCTGCACTACATATTTTAGTAGCTTTATGCTACTAAGTGACCGTTATTGGTTCCTTCACTGCTTCCGGCCCTGCTTAGAGTGAATTTCAGCAAAAAGCAAATCATTTCAAATTCGTTTAATAATAGCTGTGTAAAGGTATAGAATCAAGATCAAGACGGAATGTATATATACGGTATAGAATCAAGACGGTTGGACAGAGAAATTCTGTGACAGTACTAATAGCCCTATGTTTGCAGGTTGAAGATTTCGGGTTTGAGTCCCGGCAAGTCCGGCTCGTTAATCCATGCCCACCACTCAACCCAGGGTGTAATAACTCGGGTAGGCTAAGCCGAACAAGAAAAGATCATATTTTTCCAGCAATTTTAAGCCTGTCCATCTCCTTGGACAGGGTGATCCACTCTAAGATGTGGTTGTAAAAATAATAACAATATACTCCCAGATATATTGATACGTCATTCACAGTGGCCAAGGTGGTATCGGAAACCTGCCCGGAAGAAAATGCATATCAATAATTTGAAAGAGATTGAATATGTCCATCAGTTATTTTGATTAACTTTAATTTTAAAAAATGTAATTAATTGTAAGATCCAAACCGCCCACTGACGTTTTATCTAATGGTGGCCTGAATTCTTAGCTGAAATAAGCGATCCGCGCCTATTTCCTGGCGCTCTATTCTTCTGAATTCAATATGCGCACACAATACGAACACACCTCACGAAACCAGTGGTTTAACAAACGATTATAGTGAAAACAACAAACACTGGTATGTGCTAGAAAATGTCTTATAACTTGCAGCAGGAGTTGAAATAAACAGCAAACATGAGAAAATACAATTGCAGCAAATTCTTGGACTACGAGCCTCAAAGTTGCGCCCACACAAGTTATGTTATGGTGAACGCAAGAATAAATTGTGACAACCTTTGATGCAGCGTATGAATATTGGTATGCCTGGACGCAAACTACACTCTTGGTTTTTTACGCCCACTCTGCGTGCTTGCGTGCGATTTTGAATTAATTGTGAGAGCACACTATAGGTTTAATTGTCTGAAAAAGAAACAATCGTATAACGTGCTCACAAGGCCTTATCGGCCGGAGCGTCAGCCAAGGGCCGAGCATGACAGCCACAAAACCGCGACAAACGGTCAAGTGCCAAACAAGCCCAGACCATGCCTGACTCTGTGGTAATATCCTAACGGAAATAGAATCAAGTCTGACCCCTAAATAGGTTAAATACAGCTATATATGGCATAACCCGCACGGTCAAAGCAAGAGTAGTCGATAATACAACTAACAGCTCCTGTTTCGCCAAGCGTAATCATGAATCGTGCGCTCTAAACAAACGTGAAAAAGTCACTAGCATTTTGCTACTGTCTAAAAGAATACATTAGACCAAAAAATTAAGCAACTACGTAACCTGGACAGTTAGGGACATGTTTCAGATTCCTATTACAAATACAAGTCACCTGAACCAAATTCAACCATTTCCCTAACATCGAATAACCAACATAAAACAGCACACCTCGAAAGACCACCTACACTTTAAAGCTACCGACTTGTGTCAAACACAGAAGTGTGCGTACGAATGGGTCGAAAATTTAACGTGACGAACCTTTTACCAATACGGTCACCACGCAAACAAACCAATTTAGAAATGCGCAACACCAATAATGAACAAAACATTTCGAATAATTGAGTTGAAAGATTTTTGTCGAAGGACAATTAAATTGTAAACATGATTTTAGACGGGCCAAATATAAGCAACCATTACATCTGCTTCCGAAATGCACTTTGTATATAATTGTATTTTCCATTTAGTTCTAAATATGCATCCTGTCTTCCAACTATCATTCGTTCCACTGTTTTACTAATACATGAAGTAAGTGATACGAATCTGTAGGATTCTGTGTTTTGAAATTGTATGATGGCCGCTTTCTTCCATTCTTGTGGTATTTTTCGAGATAACCAAATGTCATTATAAAGTTTTAAGCAATGTTTTGGGATGGTGGGTTAAATATTTTGGTGGTGTTTGTGATATGCTATCATGTCATGAACTTGTCTCAAAATGCAAAAATAATACAAACAAGTATGAACAATGATTATCAGATTTTTATCCAAGCTTCTTGAATTGACCTATTCTATTCGACAACTCAGTCTTAGTCTGTAGTGAGTAGGCGTCTGAAAACTCACTTTGAGCAAATTTATTTGATAAAATCCCCTTCAAATCTCGCACTTCAGAGCTTTTAAGTATCGCAACTAAAAATTAGTACAAGAATTTACACATTTTGTCTGCTGGAGTATCTGCAATTCTGCATCACATTTTCTTCGCTTGCTTGCAATTACTATAGCTTTGTCGTACTGTCAGTATCGAACTTTTCATTGTCTGATTGATCATCACCTGTTCGATTTTCTATATTCTTTTTTATAAGTATGCTACATAAAAAGTAAAATGCAAGGACGCCGTGCAGGGAACTGTGATCCGTGTTGCATATACTGGATATTTTGATTTCGTAAATCTTTATACAAATCATCGTTGTAACAAAAAAAAAATCAACAGTATTTATGGCATTACGCCATTCGCAGCGTGCAAAACTTGGACCGATGGTTCTTGAGGGATTATATTCTGTTTTCTTTGGCTTCAGCGTTAATTTCGTTAAATTCTAAGGCCCGTCGCGGACGATCGTGATGACCTTTTTAGTCTACCCTTTCTCTCAATGGGGATGCCAAGATATCGATAGCCAACGGGTCCAACACGTTTACCGTCAACCTATTACTGATCCATTGCCTCCACAAATCCCAGCTCCCGTTTCTTTTCTATTGCTATAGTTAGCGACCTGTACTTTGAGTAGTTGGCAGTTACACCTGGCACTGCAACCGGAAGCAGTCGATAAAATGTTTAGGGCGTCATCCACAAACGCAAATTTTTGTATATTCCCGGTAACTTTGAAGATTGTTTGGGGACAAGATATTATTGAGCACAGATCTTCTACTCTGCTACTCTTCTACTCTACTTGGATCATAGAGTGAAGGCAACCAAGGTTTACCAATCCATTTGAGTAGGAACCTGAATCTTGTTTTGCTTCTCCCGGTGACGCGTCTTTGAATGCTAGAAGATCCCTGCTGACACATACAAATTATCAGGTAATTTATTTGAAGAAATTCGTTCTAAGCAAGGCAGAAACGAAAGTAGTGCCTGAAAGGATCTAATGGCCACTCAAATTACAAAAAGGTACTACAAAGATAGTATTGCAAGTACTAGCAACTGCTTTGTGAGCGGAAAATATCCCATGCAAAACCAGTCCACAATGGTAGAGTGCAGTGAGCACTATTTACCCTGGGCGATGAAAAAAATTTATCACCCCTCTGTTTTCTCTTAGTCGCCCCTTGCGACACACAGGGAATACGTCAACACAATTCTAAAGTCCGCACAGGTCTAAACACTCAATATATATTCATATTACGAATGCGATGTTCCTCAAACTAAATATATATATGTGTATAAATATTCACAAGGTTTTTATGATAATCAAAGACTGTAAATAACTAAGAAATTATAAAAAAAAATGTAAATTATTGATATTTTTTTCTATATATGAGGTTGCTTACGTATGCAGCTATATTTTTGGGACAACAGCTCATACGGGAAGACCTCAGGAAAACTTGGAACGATATATTGATATCAAATATTATGATGGTAACGAGACCAAAAAATTTGTAAGACTGGAATGACCGAACTCAATCAGTTCAGCAAAAAAGAAAATTACCTGGCGGCAAGTCAACCAAATCATTTTCAGAGGTTACCCAGTCTGCCGAGTTGCGTATCCGGAGAAACAGCGAATACTTGTTGGTGGACGTTGGTAGGCCCGTACACGCGAGCAAAGGCATTTCGACAAGTACCACCACTGGTTCCTTGCGTTCTCCTTCGACAAGTATTCTGCGAAATTCCATTGCTTTATATTCCCAAGAAATTTCCCGAGGATCGATTTATTGCCGTTGAGGCACACAGTGAGATATTTATAACCTTTGATCGAGGGGCAAATAAACAAAATTTCTGGAGCAAAATTTGAAAAAAATTCTAGATCAAAATATGACGTTATCAGAGGCACCGCAGTGAAAAACCCCTAAAACCTGTTTTTTTTTATTGCATTGTCTGATTGATCATCATCTGTTCGGTTTTCCATATTCTTTTTTATAAGTATGCTACATAAAAAGTAAAATGCAAGGACGCCGTGCAGGGAACTGTGAGCCGTGTTGCCTATACTTGCATATACAAATCATTTTCAGAGGTTACCCAGTCTGCCGAGTTGCGTATGCTTCAAGTACTCAAGTACTTTTTTCTGGATCAATTCGTATCCGGAGAAACAGCGAATACTTACTTGTTGGTGGACGTTGGTAGGCCCGTACACGCGAGCAAAGGCATTTCGACAAGTATCACCACTGGTTCCTTGCGTTCTCCTTCGGCAAGTATTCTGCGAAATTCAATTGCTTTATATTCCCAAGAAATTTCCCGAGGATCGATTTATTGCCGTTGAGGCACACAGTGAGATATTTATAACCTTTGATCGAGGGGCAAATAAACAAAATTTCTGGAGCAAAATTTGAAAAAAATTCTAGATCAAAATATGACGTTATCAGAGGCGCCGCAGTGAAAAAGCTCTAAAACCTGTTTTTTTTATTGCATAACGCGATAAAACATCCCAATAATCTCGCTGGAGCCGCGAGTTCTTCTCAAATGCAATTTTAGTCTCCGGAATTGGCTAAATAATGACCTTTTGGGATTTCCCAATGTTTTAAAGCACTTAAAAGGTAATTCTGCGATTGTTTATTCGTTTGACTATGTTTTGACAGAATAAATTTCTATTTCGGTTGTAAAATCACTGAAGGTATTTGCACGTTAGCCCACAAGCAAACTCGCTTCTTATCATTTCAACAAAAGAATTGTTGTATCACAACGGAGCCTTCAGAGTTTTTACTCTCTACTTTTCTCTGAATGTTCATTAATTGCTTTCTCGTGTATTTCTTGTGAACTTAACTTCTATATTCATTAGCTACCAATGTATGTATTTCATTTCAATTTCATATCCATATTGCATGTAGAATTTCCTTATATCAATCCTCTCGTTATCAGTTTATTTCTGTGTACAGGTATGCCTGCTACGATAAAACGTTATCATTAAACCGGAGTTAAAGCTAAGCACTACGTTAGTTATTACCCCTGTTATATTTATCCCGTCTGAAATCATGTTTACAATTTAATCGTCCTTCGACAAAAATCTTTCAACTCAATTATTCGAAATGTTTTGTTCATTATTGCTGTTGCGCATTTCTAAATTGGTTTGTTTGCGTGGTGACCGTATTGGTAAAAGGTGCCACGAGACCAGAGAATTCGTCACGTTAAATTTTCGACCCATTAGTACACTTCTGGTTGAATTTGGTTTAGGTGACTTGTATTTGTACTATGAATCTAAAACATGTCCCTAACTGTCCAGGTTGCTTAATTTTTCGGTCTAATGTATTCTTTCAGACAGTAGCAAAATGCTAGTGACTTTTTCACGTTTGTTTATAGCGCACGATCCATGATTACGCTTGGCGAAACAAGAGCTGTTGGTTGTATTATCGACTACTCTTGCTTTGATCGTACGGGTTATGTCATATATAGCTGTATTTAACCCAGTTAAGGGTTAGACTTGATTCTATTTCCATTAGAATATTACCACAGAGTCAGGCATGGTCTGGGCTTGTTTGGCACTTGACCTTTTGTCGCGGTTTTGTGGCTGTCATGCTCGGCCCTTGGCTGACGCTCCGGCCGGTAAGGCCGTGTGAGCACGTTATACGATTGTTTCTTTTTCAGACAAAATTAAACCTATAGTGTGCTCTCACAATTAATTTAAAATCGCACGCAAGCACGCAGAGTGGGCGTAAAAAACCAAGAGTGCAATTTGCGTCCAGGCATACCAATATTCATACGCTGCATCGAAGATTGTCACAATTTATCCTTGCGTTCACCATAACATAATTTGTGTGCACGCAACTTTGAGCCTCGTAGTCGAAGAATTTGCTGCAATTGTATTTTCTCATGTTTGCTGTTTATTTCAACTCTTGCTGCAAGTTATAAGACATTTTCTGGCACATACCAGTGTTCTGTTGTTTTCAATATAAACTTTTGTTAAACCACTGGTTTTGTGAGGTGTGTCTGTATTGTGTGCGCATATTGAATTCAGAAGAATAGAGCATCAGAAAATAGACGCGGATCAGCTAAGAATTCAAGCCACCATTAGATAGAAACATCAGTGGGCGGTTTGGATCTTACAAACCCAAAGCTTACGCGAGCTCGACACTGGACCCTATAGGTACCGCGGCACACTATTCATTATATCCCGTGCATGCCTGCTCCAATTTCTCACAAATGCCTTTTATTATTTATGTAATTCTCGATGCATTTAGTTTATGATGATGGCGTACTTGAACATATGCCCGTTCCTGAACAGGCGACTGGAGAAACTTTTCCCGATTCCCTTTTTTTCAATCGGCGACGGAAGAGCTTCCGCTCAGCAGCATTTAGGATTTATGCCTAACAACAGTTATTATTATTTCTGAGTAAGAGAAGTTTCTTTGCTTGAGACAACCTCGCGCGCAAAGTAACTTAGGGGTGGCTACCTTTTCCCTCCAAGCCAAAGTTTGCCAACAGTCTCTAAATACGTTACTGTGTGCTGCATATGTACAGAATGAAAAACATTACCTAGTGCATGAATATTTTACATATTACACGTATTACGGGCTGATGCGATCCACATCGCGCATTTGGAGCAAAAAGTGGAAAAATTATTTTTCTCTTTAAACAATTTAGAAATAATGCGAAATAATAAGTTTAATTATGAATCTTTTTCTAAAACAGCTATTTTTAATTGCACAGGGAGGGG